>JAZKJV010004755.1:0-140910 GCA_037367405.1 Ottelia alismoides
TTCCCCTTATATCGGGACATATTTCTCGGAAAAATTTTGGCAAAGTTTTCCCTCATATCGGGACATATTTCAAAATAAAAACGAAAAGAGTTTCCTCTATAAAATCAATCGAGAGGAAAATAACAACGAAACTGAAAGAATATACTCAAATAACAAGAGATGAAGAATCGGTAAACACCACGCATCTTAGGTGAGTGAACATGTGACAAATCACAGGGTCACTGACGTGCATAGCCGCCCGCACCTAAGTAGGGTATTACACAGATTTATCCATCAAAATAATTATAAATGTATAATAGAAAGAATAGAAACATAAACGATGGAGAATCGGTAGACACCACGCGTCTTAGATGAGTGAACGTGTGACGAATCACAGGGTCACTGACGTGGATATTCGTCTGCATCTAAGTAAGGTGTTACACATATTTCTCCTCGAACCACAACAGGAAGACAAATCGGAAAGAAAGATGAATCAAGAACAAAACTTAGAAGAACAAGAGGATGAATTGAAAGCCTATCTTACAAAACAAACTAAGAGAGGATCATATCTTTCTCCTCCTCGTTCTCCCGACAGCGCTTCGCTAGCGCTCCTCTCTCGCCTTCCCTCCTCCTCCCGACCTATCGACCCTAGCCCTTGGGGTGGTCGTGATGGTGGAAAACGTAGAGAATGAATGGGTGGGGGTCTATTTTATTGGCTCCCGAAAACCACTAACCATGGTTAGAAAACCAAGGTTTATACCTTAACCATGGTTTTGGCCCATGGTTTTAGCCAAAACTTATACCAAACTTGGGGCTTAAGTTAGAACATTCTAGAGGATTCTAGATTCACTAACGACGTTTAATTAACACTAATCGTGATTAACTTTCACAAATCGCGATTTAACTTTCGCGGCTTACGCTTATCTTTTGCTAACTATTGATTAGTGTTTGCTAATGATCATTAGCGATTTGTAATCCATCATTAGTTTCTTTAATCACGCTTAATTAGTTTTAATGACAGTCATTATAGGTTAATGACATCTTAACCCTTCTTACTTCTCTTTCTTCCGAAATTCATAACAAATCGAAACAAAGTCCCATTCACACGAAACAAATTCCGTTGATTTCCTCTTAACGAGCCGGATCTTATTATATAGGATTCGAGATATGTTAAGTTCAAGGCTTTACAATTATAACAACCTTAAAGGAAGTCTCATCCTCGAGACTAGAAATGCAGGCATAACAACCTTAAAGAGAATGAATGCCAATTCATTTATAAAGAAGATATACAATACATAGTGTTATTACTCAAACAAGTAGGGGTATTTCTCTCTCATTTCTGCCTCAGTTTTCCATGTGGCTTCTTTAAACTCTTGGTTCTGCCACAATACTTTAATTAAAGGCACCTCTTTGTTTCTCAACTTCTTGATATCCCTGTCAAGTATTTGCACAAATATCTCTTGGTATGTCAAGTCTGGCTCAACATGTAAATCATCATAACTTATCTTATGCTCTAGATCCTTAACGTACTTTCTTAGATTTGATACATGAAAAACATCATATAATGTCGAAAGATGCGGAGGAAGTGCAAGTCTATATGCCACTTTTCCAATGCGCTGAATAATTTCAAAGGGTTCCACGAACTTGGGTGCTAACTTCCCGTGCACACCAAACCTATGAATTTACTTCATAGGTGATAGTTTGAGAAATACAAAGTCACCTACCTCAAACTCAAGGTCTCTTCGCCTAGTATCACTATAGCTTTCTGGCGGCTTTGAGCAATCAATAGTCTTTTTCGAGCAAGCTCTACAGTTTCCCGTGTCTCTTGTAGGGTATCTGAATCATAAAGGTTCTTTATCCCAACCTCTAGCCAACACAAAGGAGTAATACACCTACGTCCATAAAGTGCTTCAAATGGTGCCATGCCAATACTTGTATGGTAACTGTTGTTGTATGTGAATTCTGCAAGAGGTAAATGTTTAATCCATGATCCCTTCCATTTTAAGGCACAAGCTCGTAGCATATCCTCTAGTGTCTGAATCGTATGTTTGACTGACCATCTGTTTGTGGATGATATGTTGTACTCAAGCATAGTTGTCTACCTAAGGCTTTCATGAAGTTCTCCCAATAGTTCATGAAGTTCTCCCAATAGTGTGAGGTGAATCGTGAATCTCGATCGGAAACTACTTCCTTTGGGATACCATGGAGGCAAATCACATGTGTAATATATAACTCAGCAAGCTGGTCTGGAATGAAAGATAAGCTTATCGGAATAAAGTGTGCTACCTTCGTCGGACGATCTATTATAACCCATATACTATCTTTACTACCAGTCGTCTGAGGTAAGCCAGTAACGAAATCCATGGAAATGCTTTCCCATTTCCATTCAGGTATAAGGAGGGATTGCATAATCTCGATGGCTTTTGGTGTGAAGCCTTTACCTGCTGGCAAGTGAAACATGAAGTCACAAACTCAGCAACATCTTTCTTCATTCCCGGCCACCAAAAGTATGAATGAAGATCATTATACATCTTTGTAATTCCTGGATGAATAGATAATCTTGAGCAGTGTGCTTCTCGTAAGATGTCTTTCCTTAGTTCGGGTGTGTTTGGTACACAAACTCTGTGATGGTTATACAGTAACCCATCTTGTATCTGGAATCCCTCTATCTCATTCTTCTCTAGTTGTGGTCTCAAGTCTTTAAGGACTGGATCATCCTCCTGTCCTTTCTTTATTCTATCCCAGATCTTTGGTTTGTATTGGTGAGGAATAGTTATAGTATCAGAACTACTATCAAATGGTTTTCCATTCGCTTAACGTTGATAGTAAACCCCAGAAGTGGATAGCACTCACCAACCCAGGTGAATAAGTTCTTCTGCTAAGGGCATCTACTACGACGTTCCCCTTACCAAGGTGGTAGGAGATAGCGCAATCATAGTCCTTTAACAACTCTAGCCACCGACTCTATCTCATATTGAGTTCCTTCTGATCAAATAGATATTTCAAGCTTTTATGATCAGTGAAGATTTCAAAAGTAATACCATAGAGGTAATGTCTCCATATCTTTAAAGCAAAAACTACAGCAGTTAATTCAAGGTCATGTGTTGGGTAGTTCTTTTCATGTGTCCTGAGATGTTGTGATGCATACGCAACTACCTTACCATGTTGCATAAGAACTGCCCCAAGTCCTTCTTTAGACGCATCAGTGTACACTGTGAACCCTTCACTCCCAGAGGGTAGAGTAAGGATTGGTGCAGATGTTAGGCATTCTTTCAGTGTCTGAAAACTAACTTCACATGTATCAGACCATAAGAATGGGACCTCCTTCTAAGCTAGTCTAGTCATTGGCAATGCTATTCGTGAAAAGTCCTTCACGAATCTTCTATAATATCCAGCTAAACCCAGAAAAGATCGTATTTCTGTGACAGTCTTCGGGCGTTCCCAACTCATCACCGCACTAACCTTTGTAGGATCAACTGATATACCTTCCCCAGAAATAACATGGCCTAAGAAAGATACTTCAGATAGCCAAAAGTCACATTTGCTACATTTAGCATGCAGTTTGTTCTTCCTTAGAGTTTCGAGTGCCTGCCTGAGATGGTGTTCATGCAGATACTTATCCTTGGAGTAAATAAGCACATCATCAATAAAGACTACTACAAAGTGATCTAAGAACTGATTGAACACTCTATTCATGAGATCCATGAAGGTTGTTGTGGCATTTGTTAATCCAAAAGGCATAACTAAGAATTCATAATGCCCGTATTTAGTTCGAAAAGCTATCTTGGGAATATCTATATCTTTAATTTTCAACTTATGATATCCAGATCTTAAATCAATCTTGGAATACACAGTTGAACCATGTAACTGATCAAAGAGATCATCTATTCTTGGCAGTGGATACTTATTCTTTATTGCCCTCTTGTTTAGTTGTCTATAGTCAATGCACAACCGCATTGACCCATCCTTTTTCCTAACAAATAAGACAGGTGCACCCCATGGTGAAGTACTAGGACGAATGAATCCTTTATCTAACAGTTCGTGCAATTGTACCTTTGATGAATCTCGGATTCATCACTCTAAATCTCATTTATTAAGCCCAATTCTCTCAAAATCATCAGTATTTCTACATCTATTCTGCATAATTAGCATTCATGCATGTTTTCATAAGAAGTGCATTTTATCCATTATGTTTGAACAAAATAAGAAGCCAAAAATCCAAGCCAAAAATGACCTGTAAATAACCTAATTTCCCGAATTTTTAACTCCTTCATGCTAACTCCGAATGATCCAAAACCACTTCCACTGTGTACATATCACTCACAAGAATAAATGAAAAAAACAAAAAAATAATTAACCCAAATAAGTGGACAAAAAACCCAAACCCTAGTTTGAAGATTTTCGGACTAAAAGCTCCATATCTTCTCCATCTAGTGTCTGATTTGATCCTACTCACTTTTGAACTAATGCACATTCAATTATCTTCAAAACAAGACCAAGTTCAAGTGAATCGGAGCTCGTATGTGAAAGTTGGGTTGTGGGTCTCTTTTGTACATTGTGTATTTTAGCAGTTTTTGACCTGATATTTTTGTACGTATTTTCTTAATTAATAAAAATCCAAAAAACAGATTAAGTTGTCTTTATTTATCTTTGATTTTCCCATATTTTTTCGGATTTTTATCTAGTTTAAAAAATGACAAAAAATACAAAACCCAAAAATATAGGTATTCTATGTATATGGGATACCCCAAAAATTCATTTTGTGCATTTGATCGATTTTGTTGATGTATTCATTAAAGTTGTAGATCTCATCAAGACGAGCATTTTTTGTGAAGGAACTTTTGCGATCCAAGGTCATTTACTACTTATTTTTTATTTTACAAAATCTTTATCTACGGATTTTTCTGGTGCTGACACGTGGCCGCCCCTGGGCCGCCACGTGTCAGCCATTTTGGGCTTTTTTATAATTCAACTTTAAAAAAAATTAAAGTCATCACACGGGTGTCACACGTGCCTCACAAGCACGCGCAACGCACGTGCACCGCTTCAGCCTGCCCCTCACCACGTGTCGCATCCTCGGCCAACCGATCTCGGCCGATCGGACAGCCGAGGAGCATCGTCAACCTCCCGCAATCCTTGTTGCCACTTTGTGATCTCTGCCGCTAAACTTGCGCCGATCGCTCCGCAACCTCCTCGCATGTCCCGCTCTCGCAGCCTTATTT
Source organism: Ottelia alismoides (assembly GCA_037367405.1). Taxonomy (NCBI): domain Eukaryota; kingdom Viridiplantae; phylum Streptophyta; class Magnoliopsida; order Alismatales; family Hydrocharitaceae; genus Ottelia; species Ottelia alismoides. The sequence goes on from JAZKJV010004755.1 coordinate 5,202, forward strand.
AAAGGCATCGCCGCACCCGAGGTCCATCATCCGTCGATTGCACAAGAAAAGGGCCCCGGTGGTGACAGCCCGGAGCCCCACTCTCCTCCGGCGAGATCCGAAGATCCCCGCGGCCTTTGTTGCATACGTGCCCCTTCCGCCGCGCCATTGCTACCGAGCTCCAGACCTTCGCCGACTGTTGAGCTTACGACTTTCGCCTTCTCCGTTCAATCGCTACGCCACCGAACGACGTCGACTATGCCTCCGCATCGACCAACGTTCAACTTCGAGCTACTCCACTAACGCTTCTCCAACGTCGACCGCCTCCGACTCCATCACCATCGACAACCTCGTCTTCTCCGACTCCAACCGCTGGATGCGACCTTCTTCCCCGACATGACTCATCACCAGGAGCCACAACGCCACCCTCTGCCTTGGTGATCTCGCAACACCATCGGAGCTCCACCTCGCCTCCTCCGCCGGCCATCGCTGCCTCGCTGCAGTCCGCCGTGAGACACCAGCCACTCCGTCGCATCCCCGGGCGAGGATCCTGAGACCCCCACACACGTGAGGCACACGTGCGTAGGGGGAACTTCTTGCGTCTAAGCCCTTGGAGTTCCCCACATTCCCAGAAGCACCACCATCTAGAAGGCATGTGCTCTACACGTACCTGCTTGGAGGATTTGCGACAACACCCCTGGTGGACCTATTATTTACATATCAGCCCCGCCAGCCAGCACGTGACCCTCTGGAAACATTCCAGCAGACCCCACAAACTTTTTGGTAATTACATTCTAGACCTATTGCATTTTCATATTTATTTTATTTATTTATATCTAATTTGCAGTTGTATCCCTATGTTCTCAATCTTTTTTGAACCTCTTCTCGACATTATTTTATTATTCAGAAAATAGCATGATGTTCATCTTTTAATTCTCTACAGTTTGACATATTGTGGACATTTTTGTGATCGATGGTAAATTAATAATTATTTATCTTGTGAAAAATTGCATATTTTACACATTTCTTGCTCTGAAATTCATACTTCATTAACCGTTACTCTAAAAATTCCCGAAAAACTACATATTGTAGAATTAATTATGCTTGACATTGTGCCCAAAAAGATTTGCATTTGCATGCATAGATTTCCCTGTAAAAATCATTTTGCATATTTCAGTGTTTAATTTTTAATAGGTATAGATCTCACATTTTTCGAAGTTCAGGATTTTTTTGAGATCAATCACCTATTTATAGATCTTAGATAATTTTGGTCCTTAAAAATAATTAGGTTGTATTTATCATAATTAAATATCGAAATTCATTCTGTTTACATTTAAAAATTTCATAAAAAATCCAAAAATTCCAAAAAATTGCAATGCATTCATTACATCATATTTTGCATTGTGGCTAAGTTTCATATTTTTCAGACATCGTTAAATTGACTTTTACTTTTTAGTCCTTGAAATAGGCCGAAATTGCATCTTGCATCCCTTATTGCATTTAAAAATTCCAAAAAAAGACCGCCTCGAAAATCGTGCACGAACTTTTATAGACATAAATATGGGTTGTTCCTTTACCTCCTTGTGTTCGACCTTGGGACTTGCCCAAGTAAAATAAACATAAAGCCATGTGATTGAAATTGAATAATTATTTGTGGTTATTTTCTTGAATGATTCCGGTTGCCGCCTACAATGAACGACTCATTATTCTTTAAGCACGAACAATATAAAAACATCTTCTTAACAAGCAAATTTCGGACTCGTCAGATTGCGTCGTTGTCGGGGAGGCAAATGGCTTAGTTTTGTGTTTTGAAATTTCTTGTTCGGTTTTCCGTATTCGGGTAGTCTGACCCCCGAATTTTTCTATGTAAATACCATTTTATTTCTTGCATTTATTTTTCAGTATTTATTTCGCTTATTTTATTTTTGATTATTCTCTGAGTCATTCTCTTACACCAATCTCTCTTATTTATCTTGCGAGGTACCCGACGTACGTGGAGCGGTTTTGCAAGAAACCGAAGCATCTTCACCAACATCTGAAAAAATCGCAATTAATTTAAGATCGAGTCGAGTCGTGAGAGAGCGTAGAGTCTAGGTTTTTAATTTCTACAATTTTATTTGTTGCTCATTTACAGCGGTGTCCGTTTGGACTCTCGCGGTTGTAAAAAGACCTTGAACTTTTCTGTGGTGTGTCGTGGCCTGTTTCACTCTCCGTGAGGGTGGGGCCCGACTTGAGTGGCGATTAGGATAGACCTGCACATACGGCTCTCAAAGCATTTATATTTTTGATTGTGCTCGTAGGATCTAAGGCCACACTGCACTTTAATTGAGACGCACATTAGATCGTTCAATTTAGCCAAAATTTAACTCAATTCTTTCCCGCTAATATAACTTTCTGCTTAGGTAAGGGTTTTTGACTTGCATTCATTTAGAATAATTTTTCAATTATGTATTGTATCCCACATGGAGATTGCGAGGAAACATTGTAAGTCTTCTAACTGAGCATACATAATTATTTTCGCATGCATCGACTTTTCCCGAACTCCTCCCTCTTGTTTTATCACATAATTTTAAAGGAAATTGGGACTGGACGGTAGACGTATATTTGTGCTCATATAATTCTTCAGTGATTACCTAATTAAAATTGGGACTGCTAAATATAGCTGATCTTAAGAGCCCATAAAATCAGGAATTTTTGCGGGAGAACAACCCCGACCTTGGATGATTTTATTTTTCTGAGTGAGCAAGAGACGACACTTAAGGTTAGAATCAAGCTCCGACATTTTCATTCAGACTACTGATTTTAAAAACGATTAGCTACTTCTCAGTGAGGAATACGGGTAGCTGGTATCCGACCCGGACTTCCTTAGCAGAGTGGGTGGTTTAAAGAACATTGCGTAAGGATCCGTCCTTAAGTAACACGGGTAGTCGTTTTACGATCCGTACTTACACCTATACTGGCTGAAAGTGGATGCAACTAGTTGTACGAACTCAGCACAGTCTTTAAGAAAATTTCGGCACCTAACAGCTCGCTAAATTTTTGCCAAGATTGATTTATCATCAACTAAAATTGAAAAAATAATAGCCGAACTCTTACGACTTCATTGTGTGAGTTGGTGAACCCAGAGTTTGACTTGTGTTTGCATTGGTGTACGTGAACCGATATCGAAGATCAAAAGTCGCACATTTGATAAAAATTCTTTTGACTATCCCATGCAATCATCTCTCTCTTTCTTGATTTAAATCTCATCATGAAACTTTTTCCAAATTGCAGATCCAACCCATCATTTCTTTGAACTCTTTCAAAAATGACCGAACATTTATGCGAAGATTCATCAGTGCTATACTATGAAAACAAACTTGTATTGGTTAGACCCAAAACACCTCCTCCAACTTCAACAAGAGGCTCTCAAACACCAACACTCTCTACAAATCCAATTTGTTTCATGAATGACAACCTTTTGTTTTCGTACCTAACAAACCAACAACCGACTGAGGTCTCCACTTCTTCATATATCAATCCTCTCTATGCCGATCATACAATTCATCCTTCTTATTCGGTGAATGTCAATCCTTCATTCGTGGGGAATGATAACCACATGATCAAGTGAACACTTCTTCACCTCTTTCATCGACCCTGCCCTGGAACATCAATGAACAACCATAATCTTGGATTGACCATGACGACCCCTTTTCAGACATGACAATCATATAGAGGACTGGACTGACTACATAGAAACACAGGAACCCTGTATGCTGACTACACCATATCAAGATCCGACCACTCATGATCAAAGGAATAAATTCTACTCGGACCAACTCCACATATTTGGATCATATAAGCAGCCGCCTTCCATAATTATTGAGGAGATATTTTCTGAAAATAATAATCATATATTAGATATTCTAAAAGACTCCTCTCCTAGCATATATAGGAAAATGGAAGATAAAATTGGAATCGCAAAAACACACATCGACTGCTCCCATGAGTGATCATGAATAAATTTTTGAGGATGATATTTCGAGGATAAATAAAAGATTTGAATCAATGGAGGATAGATTACAAAAATTCACTGACCGATTAATCTCATTCTATGGTGGCTCAGATATTAAAATGAATGAGGAAATGATTGGATTCAAGATTGAAAATTTTGAAGATATTCAGGAATCTAGGGACGATTCTGACAATATCACTTCTGCATATTATTCCCATAGAAATGACTATGTCGCTGATTATTACTCTGAACACCAGAACCCCTGCTCATCTGAGGAACACACCATACCCCCATACCACAAAGAAAATACAAAAAAATCAGAATATTTGAAAACCACAAAAAAACGAAAATCCAAAAAATTTCATAAAAATTGAGACTGAAGACGATTTAAGGAATTTGGATCCAACTGTATGGGAAGCACTGGAAAAGAAACTAATTTTTGAACTTCCCTTTCTTCAGGCCATTGAACACTTCCCCGACCTTAAAGGATTTTTAATGGACAAATTAATGATCAAAAAGTCAGGAAGGATTAGAACAAAGATTGAAAGATATATCTTGTCAATGGCCTCCTCTTTGGTGTTCAGGAGAAAAACCAATGACAACATAGTGAAGCGGTTGCCCATATTTGACTGTAAAATCAAAGACACGATTTTCACCCATGCTCGAATTGATGACGATTCACCGATCAATATCCACGAAGTCCCCGACAGCCGCAACCATGAAGAGGTAGAAGAGCCCTACCCCGCTACTACACCTGAGATAATGGTTTTTGTTGATACTAATGGTTTAGAGAATCTCACCCTACTTTATTCCCAGTCGCTCTCACCTTGGAGAATCATGTATATGAATCATATGATCCAGAGACTTGTACATGGGCACACCCTGGGTCAACCTACTCTGACTACATGGATTACATCAACTCGACACAGGAATGATCCAACATCAATCAATTAAGAACGAACATGCAGAAACTCTCCCCAGTATTTCAATCCCTGCGGATCTCAAAATAGATAAATCTTTCTTATATGATCCTGAGACATATGCATGGTCACACCCTGGGGCAACCTTCTCTGAATACCTTGACCAAATCATCCCAAATCGAGATTGCACCAACATTCGGGAGACTAAGAACAAGCACGCAGGACGAGCACCGACCAAGGAGAATTCCAATGGCTATTCATCTGGATACTCAAATGAACCAACACCTTCACAAAGAAATAAACAAAGAGTCACCTTTGACCTTTCGGAAGAGGAATCAGCTGATGATCCGTCATCAGGTCCGGAAAAGGTAATCTACATGAGTAAAGTCTGTTCGGCAGCTCTAAAGCCATATCTTTGTAAGGATCCAAAATTCAATTCTCGTTGGACAACTCCCATTCCTAACTACTATTCATCCAAAGCTGATGCTCCTATCCTCTTCAAGTAAACTGGAATTATTTCGTATGAGCTGCTGAGACCGGTGCTTCTGAGTATTCATCCGAGGACAAACAACTTGACCCCAAGAAGGAATGAATTCTGAGAAAACAATTGAAGAAACAAAAAGACCATAATATTTGGAGTATGTCCACTTTCAAATACTATTCCTATGAGAATAATTCTTATGATGGATACCTTTCATCTGACTCAAATACTTCATCCATTATCCATCATGATTTTTCTGAGGATGACACTGATAATAGTTGGGAATCATATGCCTCATCTCCGTCTCATCATTACGATCTCCCACCGCAGGCTCACAAGAAGATCAGCCGAAAACCACCTTAATCATCGGCTACTCACCCTCCCTCCCGACCACGTCGGTCCCCTTGTACAACCTCTTCCTCTACTTAGACCAAGTCCTAAGTATGGGGGGGACCGATGCCATCTGTATATGCTATCCTTCTCCTATCTCCCGATCGCCTCACTTGCACCCTTCTTCTATACTTAGGCTGACCAAAGCCTAAGTATAGGGGGAACCGACACCCACCTATATATACTCTCCTCATTTACATATCCCGACCGCCTCTTTGCGCACTCTTCTTTTATACTTAGATTGTTCACAGTCTAAGTATAGGGCGGCGGACCATTGTATATCAAAATTTTGCTCTCTTACGCTTAGCCCGAGCTATGTCTTCTTTACGCTTCTTGTGCTCTGAGGACACAGCACTCGCTAAGTATAGGGGGTCTGTATATATACTGTGTATATATGTTACCCATATCTCGTACTTTCGCGTAAGTCTATATGTATTTACAGGGTGGGTAATTAATTTGAAAAAAAAAAGGATTTTGCTACTAACACTGACTTTGCCTAAAAGTTTTTTGAAAATGGCTTCTTATTTGCATTAATATATTTATATCCCTTGCATAAAAAGTAAAAAATTACGTATGCATTTCACACACTTGCACTTCATCCAGCATCACATTCATCTGCATCTGTGAAAACTCATTGGGTTCTGAACCGAGTTGTGAGCAGAAACTGAGAGCGGTCCGGACTTAACCTTAATCCACCTAATTTTCAGAGGAACTTCATCGAGAAATAGGATTTTAAGAGCTTCAGATCTTTGACTTAATTCTTTAAGTTCCACATGACAATGTGCAGCGTTTGACTTTTAGTGTCTAACTTGGTCTCTTCATTATGGGTACAACTCTAGAATAGGGAATTAATTTGTACTCTCACACTATGCACTTAGCTCAACTCAGACGGGAAGTTGAAAGACTGTATGAGTTTCTTTTCTGGTAGCGTGGAAATCTAAAGACCAGAGTACGGGTTGAAATAAAGCTTCAGAAAAGGGATGGACAACTGGGCACAATTTTTCTAAGACCCCAAAAAAATGTACGGAATAAAAAGATTCTATACCCGTAGGGACACAACAAGATCCAAGTAGAACCACCAAAAATTCCAAATACAAAGAAGCCACTACCAAATAAATATCTGACCAAAAAGGTCCAAGCTTCAAGAAACCTGTAGATCTTGGTGGAGACTTGGCTACACTGGCCATCTTCATAAGGAGAGGTGACTACGCTGGCTACCCTCCAATTCTTTCCCCCTTCTTCTATCTTCTCCCCCCAATTCGATTGTGAACACAGCGCGACAGACCTTAAAAGGAAATACCTGACTCCTCGAGGACGAGTTACTGGAGAGGAGAGGAGCATGGTAGTCCTGCATTCTGGATGAGAAGAGCTAAAACCTTTCACACACCCAAGTCGGTTGTTCAATATTCATAAGGTATACTTTGGGAAGAGGATTGATCTAAGATGACTTCTGAGCCGAAACTGTGACAATGATGTGTAGAACTTGAGGGCTGTTGATCTTAAAATTCTAAGTCTCACAGAAGTTCCGCCACACTATTAATCCAAAGGTCGAGTCTAGTTTTATTTTCACCTTCAGCTCATGGTTTTGGTATGGAACCCAATCTCATTTCACCTTATGGCATTTCTTTTTGATGCTCAGGGACGGGCATGGTTTAAGTATAGGGGTATGATGAATCTCGGATTCATCACTCTAAATCTCATTTATTAAGCCCAATTCTCTCAAAATCATTAGCATTTATGCATCTATTCTGCATAATTAGCATTCATGCATGTTTTCATAAGAAGCATTTTATCCATTATGTTTGCACAAAATAAGAAGCCAAAAATGACCTGTAAATAACCTAACTTCCCGGATTTTTAACTCCGTCATGCTAACTCCGAATGATCCAAAACTACCTCCACTGTGTACATATCACTCACAAGAATAAATGAAAAATACAAAAAAATAATTAATCCAAATAAGTGGACCAAAAACACAAACCCGAGTTTCAGGATTTTCGGACTAAAAGTCCTATATCTTCCCCATCCAATGTACGATTTGATCATACTCATTTTGAACTAATGCAAATTCAATTACCTTCAAAACAAGACCAAGTTCAAGTGAATCGGAGCTTGTATGTGAAAGTTGGGTTTTGGGCCTCTTTTGTACATTGTGTATTTTAGCGATTTTTGATCTGATATTTTTGTACATATTTTCTTAATTAATAAAAATCTAAAAAATTATATTAATGTGTATTTATTTATCTTTGATTTTTCTGTATTTTTTTGGATTTTTATCTGGTTAAAAAACGACAAAAAATACAAAAAACCAAAAATATAGGTATTCTATGTATGTGGGAAACCCCAAAAATTTATTTTGTGCATTTGATCGTATTTGGTTTTGTTGTCTTCATAAAAGTTACAGATCTCATCAAGACGAGCATTTTTCGTGAAGGAACTTTTACGATCCGAGATCATTTGCTATTTATTTTTTATTTTACAAAATCTTTATCTGCGCATTTTTCTGGTGCTGACACGTGGCTGCCCTAGGGGAGGCCACGTGTTAGCCATTTTTGGACTTTTTTATAATTCATCTTTTGAAAAAATTAAAGTCACCGCACGTGCGTCGCACATGCCTCATAGGCGGGCGCAACGCACGTGCACCGCTTCAGCCCGCCCCTCGCCATGTGTCACATCCTCGGTCGATCAATCTTGGCTGATCGGACGGCCGAGGAGAATCGTCAACCTCTCGCAATCCTCGCCGCCACTCCGTGATCTCCGCCGCTAAATTCGCGTCGACCGCTCCGCAACCTCATTCGCATGTCCCGCTCTAACAGCCCTATTTAAAGGCATCGCCGCACCCGAGGTCCATCATCCGTCGATTGCACAAGAAAAGGGCCCCGGTGGTGACAGCCCGGAGCCTCGCTCTCCTCCGGCAAGATCCGAAGATCCTCGCGGCCTTCATTGCAGACGCGTCCCTCCGTCACACCACTGTTGCCGAGCTTCAGACCTTCATCGATTGTTGAGCCTACGACTTCCGCCTTCTCCGTTCAACCGCTACGCCACCGAACGACGTCGACTACGCCTCCGCATCGACCAATGTTCAACTTCGAGCTACTCCGCCAATGCTTCTCCAACGTCGACCGCCTCCGACTCCATCGCCATCACCATCGACAACCTCGTCTTCTACGACTCCAACCGCTGGCTGCGACCTTTTTCCCCGACACGACTCATCACCAGGAGCCACAAAGCCACCCTCCGCCTTGGCCGATCTCGCGACACCATCGGAGCTCCACCTCGCCTCCTCCGCCGGCCATCGCTGCCTCGCCGCAGTCCGCCGTGAGACACCAGCCACTCCTCCGCATCCCCGGGCAAGGATCCCGAGACCCCCACATACATGAGGCGCACGTGCGTAGGGGTAACTTCTTGCGTCTAAGCCCTTGGAGTTCCCCACATTCCCAGAAGCACCACCATCCAGAAGACACGTGCTCTGCACGTGCCTGCTCGGAGGATTTGCGACAACGCCCCTGGTGGACCTCTTATTTACATATCAGCCCCGCCAGTCAGAGGTCACGTGCTCCGCACGTGACCCTCTGGAAAAATTACAGCAAACCCCCCAAACTTTTTGGTAATTACATTCTAGCCTTGTTGCATTTTCATATTTATTTTATTTATTTATATTTATTTTGCAGTTGTATACATGTGTTCTCCCTCTGTTTCGAACCTCTTCTCGACGTTATTTTATTATTCAGAAAATAGCATGATGTTCATATTTTAATTCTCTACAGTTTGGCATATTGTGGATATTTTTGTGAGCGATGGTTAATTAATAATTATTTATCTTGTTAAAAATTGTATATTTTACCCATTTCTTGCTCTGAAATTCATACTTGATTAACCGTTGCTCTAAAAATTTCTGAAAGACCACATATTGTATATTTAATTATGCTTGACATTGTACCCAAAAAGATTTGCATTTGCATGCATAGATTGTCCTGTAAAAATCATTTTGCATATTTCAGTGTTTAATTTTTAATAGGTATTAGATCTCACATTTTCGAGGTTTAGGATTTTTCTTAGATCAATCACCTATTGATAGATCTAGATAATTTTTGTCCATGAAAATAACTAGGTTTGGTATTTATCATAATTAAATATTAAAATTCATTCTGTTTGCATTTAAAAATTCATAAAAATCATATTACATCCAAAAATTCCAAAAAAAATTATAATGCATTCATTGCATCATATTTTACATTGTGGCCAAGTTTCATATTTTTCAGACATCGTTAAATCGACTTTTACTTTTTAGTCCTTGAAATAGGTAAAAATTGCATCTTGCATCCCTTATTGCATTTAAAAATTCCAAAAAAAGACCGCCTTGAAAACCGTGCACGAACTTTGATAGACATAAATATGGGTTGTTCCTATGCCTCCTTGTGTTCGACCATGGGACTTGGTCAAGTAAAATAAACATAAAGCCACGTGATTGAAATTGAATAATTATTTGCAGTTATTTTCTTGACCGATTCCGATTGCCGCCTACAATGAACGACTCATTATTCTTTAAGCACGAACGATATAAAAACATCTTCTTAACAAGCGAATTTCGGACTCGTCAACCTTTAACTCCCGTAACTCAGTTGGTGTCATCCTATACGGAGGGATAGAGATAGGCTGAGTATCAGGTATGAGAGAGATTTCAAATTCAATCTCTCGCTCAGGTGGTAATCCAGGTAGTTTCTCTGAAAATACATCAGGAAACTCGCACGCTATAGGTATATCTTCCATCATCCTGTCTGACCCTGATGTAGTGATTACATAAGCTAAATAACCTTGGCACCCTTGCTCTAACAACTGTTGTGCCTTCAATGTAGAGATATATTCGATATTATCATTGGATGTCTTTCCAATGAAGTGGAATTCTATCGAGTTAGGAAGGTGAACCGTTACTGTCTTCTGAAAATAGTCAAGACATGCATGATGCCTTTCTAGCCAATCCATCCCTAGGATAAGATCAAAGTCCTCCATTTCTATCAGTAGTAGTGAAACAGGTAACCGATGTCTCGCTATCAGTATTATACAATTATGCAGGATTTCTCGGATTATGAATACTTGTGCTCCTGGTCCCTTGATCAGATAGGACTGTTGTACCTTTACTGGTATCTTACCCAAAGTGGGTACTAACCGTCGAGTAATAAATGAATGTGAAGCACCAGAATCAAATAAAGCATGTACTGAAAAACCATGAATAGTAACAGTACCTCGTACAACTGTGCCTGAATCGTAGGCTTGTTCTTCAGTGATTGCATTGAACTGGCCATTAGGAATAGAAAAGGTAGAATCCGCAACACTTTGTGGTGGTTGTTGTGTAGGAGGCGCTTCTTGTGAGCCACGACCTCTACCTTATCTTCCTCCACGTATTGCTCCATTGCTCGGAGTGGATGTTATACTGTTAATTGGGGTTGGTTTAAACCCTGAACCTCTCAAATGTGGGCAGTCCTTTCTAATGTGACCTTTTTATGACAGTGATAACATGCACGCATTCCTGTCTGAGCTGAAGATCCAACTACATAGGTACTAGTTTCTGGTGCAGAGTTACGGGGATATAATGGAGGTCTAGAGAAACCCCCTCTTCCTGATCATTCCTGGCCCAAGGTCTGTGGTAAGCTTATATTGGAACCGACTGGATGATAATGATTGTCTCTTCGGTTATAATTCGCCTTACGTTTGGATGGTCCACCAGTAAATTGAAATCTTCTTCTTTGGCGATTTTCAACCCTCTCCATCTCAATATGAGAGGCAATATCCCTGGCTTCATCTATAGTGGTGGCTCTAAAACCTGCAAGCTTCTCTCTCTAATCTCCCTGAAGACTGCTAACAAATTTGGTAAGACACTCTTGCGGTGAAGCTTCTAAAGATGGGGAGTAACGTAGTAGCTCCGTAAAGTGAATATGATAATCTCGTACATTCTTGGATCCTTGGGTCAAAGAAGCTAACTCCCTCCTCTTCGATTCTTCTCAATGGGATGGACAGAAGTGGGCTCGGAACCTCTTTCAAAAAAAATTCCATGGAACAGTATCTGCTAATTTCTTGTAAATGACTCTCCACCATCGTCTTGCATAGTCTGCTAAGGAGTAATCAGCAAAGTGCACCCAAGTATCTGCTGGTGCGTGTATTATTCTCAACATCCTGCTGACGTCATTAAGCCATAGTTCTGCCTCAGCAGGTGTCTCTATGCCTTTAAATCGAAGAATCCTTCCCTTTCGGTAATTATCTTGTAATGCTTGGTATCTAAGAAGGGCCTTCTCCATTGCTCCTTCAGCTGGGATAGGAGCAGACTCAGTTGAAGGATGGTAACTTGATTCTTCCTCAGAAAGATGGACAGAACCTTCAATCCTAGCATACACAGGCTTAGATGCCTCGGGTCTCTCAGCTTGTGCATTGAGTCACTCCTCCATTGCTTGCTGCCTTTGCCCCATGTCTTGGAGCATTACCATCATAGCCACTAATTGCCTAGACACATCTTAGTCTGCCATGATCTTGGGATGAGTCAAGGTCAAAGGTCAGATCCTATATGGTTTAGCATGATGTGCATAAGGGACAATGACTTGTGAATGGTACTGTAGTCATTTATTAAGATCAACGGATCTTAATACAATCTTAGTTTCTGAATACCGCTCATAGTTGTCAATTACTAAACAAATTATTGGAGTAACTAAGCTCTGATACCAATCTGTCACGACCCTCTATTCTCGGGCCGTCGGATCCTCCCATAATCGGATCTGGTTACTCAACAATAATTCATTCAGCAATCACAACTAACATTCAGAATAGACTGCAAATAAAAATACTCCGAAGGAAGTATTTCAACACTTTGTCATTCACAAAATAACGTTCAGATGATACATTGGCCCAATATAACCATTTACATGTGCATCAGTTTGAAAGGAAAATACACAAAAGATTACTAACTACCTTACAAAGTAAAGCTACTGTGGTTGGTTGTATGTCTAATATGCAAGCTGGATGGATTTTTAAATTCCTTGCGATGTCTCACCGACACCTGTTGGGTTTTCCATAAATCATAGGATAAAAATTAGCGAATGCTAAATAACGAAGAAGAGAAAAGTAAACAAATTGTGTAATTTTGCAAAATTTGTTATCACAAAAGATTTCATTCCTTCTTATTAATTTAAGTCATGTTCCTTTCTATTCCACGTCAGGGATTAGTCCAGGGGAACCCCACCCCTCTTGGACTCTGAAGCTATGGATACTTCGTGATTGGAGATTGCGTTGATCTTGGTAAGCTTATGCTGTCGCACGTCGCCTCAACCAATCCTCCAATACTACCGTGACAATTTCCTTTTCTTTTATTAACTAGGGTCTCAACCCTTAGCCTGGAAAACAAATTAGCACACCGTCCTCGAGGACACGATTTCTTAAAACCTCAGGCAAACATTTAACCATATAACCTAGCGGCTTTAAATACATATTATCGTGGCCCAGCCGCTATTGAACCACCCGTGCCTCCACATGGCATGACCACATCTTCCGTCGTTCAACCCGAAGATATTGGCTCCCGATACCATGCGTTGCAAAACATTCATTTCGTGCGCACTTAACATAACAGGACAACTGTGTACCACCTAGGTAGGGAAATGCCAATACGGGTTCCTTCCGACAAACCTATAGGTTGCATGCTCGACCTGTAGTTCTACTCCCAGTCGTCTTTAACATAACACACACAATCCTTTTCAAGATCCAACTCAAACCACATCAATTCCCATGATGTAATTCTTTCGTTAAGTCTTTGATTTGCATAATCAGTAATAATTAGTATAGACTCACATATATATTATTCATATACATATATACTCGTATTTATGCCTATTTTAACTCCAAATCCTAACTTTCAAAGCTACCGCATCGATTTGATGCTTAAACCTTATTTTAGTGGGAATCACAAAGAAATTGTTCAGACTTTTTCAAGAACAGCCAAAATTAGGGTTCTTTATAGCACAGAACATAAAATCAAGACTTTCAATAATCTCGTTTGAAAACCCAACAGCAAAAGGAAGGATTTCGTTATATAATCGAGCTCTCTATCGTGTATGCAAGGCTTTATCGTGTTTCATTTTTAGAAAGGGTATTTTAAGGCTCCTAAAAGATCGAATTTCGTTTTCGTAACAAAAACGCTAAAAACGTGTCAAGAACGCGAAGAACAAACGAAGAACGCGAAGAACGCGAAGAACACGAAGAATACAAAGAACGCCAAGAACGTATTTTCTCTTAAAATTTCGGCAGAGTTTCCTCTTATATCGGGACATATTTCTCGGAAAATTTCGGCAGAGTTTTCCCTTATATCGGGACATATTTCTCAGAAAATTTCGGCAGAGTTTCCCCTTATATCGGGACATATTTCAAAATAAAAATGAAAAGAGATTCCTCTATAAAATCAATCGAGAGGAAAATAACAACGAAACTGAAAGAATATACTCAAATAATAAGAGATGAAGAATCGGTAGACACCACGCATCTTAGGTGAGTGAACGTGTGACGAATCACAGGATCACTAACGTGTATAGCCGCCTGCACCTAAGTAGGGTATTACACAGATTTCTCCATCAAAATAATTATAAAAGCATAATAGAAAGAATAGAAACATAAACGATGGAGAATCGGTAGACACCACACGTCTTAGATGAGTGAAATTGTGACGAATTACAGGGTCACTGACGTGCATAGCCGTCCGCACCTAAGTAGGGTGTTACACATATTTCTCCTCGAACCACAACAGGAAAATGAATCAGAAAGAAAGATGAATCAAGAACAAAACTTGGAAGAACAAGATGATGAATTGAAAGCCTAGCTTACGAAACAAACTAAGAGAGGACCATACCTTTCTCCTCCTCGTTCTCCCGACAGCGCTTCGCTAGCGCTCCTCCCTCGCCTCCCACTCCTCCTCCCGACCTCTCGACCCTAGCCCTTGGGGTGGTGGTGGTAGTGGAAATCGTAGAGAATGAATGGGTGGGGGGTCGATTTATAGGCTCCCGAAAATCACTGACCATGGTTAGAAAATCATGGTTTATACCTTAACTATGGTTTAGCGGACCATGGTTTAGCTAAAATTTATCCCAAACTTGGGGCTTAAGTTAGAATATTCTAGAGGATTCTAGATTCGCTAATGATGCTTAATTAACACTAATCGTGATTAACTTTCATAAATCGCGATTTAACTTTCGCGGCTTACGCTTATCTTTTGCTAACTATTGATTAGTATTTGCTAATGATCATTAGCGGATTTTAATCCATCATTAGTTTCTTTAATCATGTTTAATTAGTCTTAATGACAGGTCATTATGGGTTAATGGCATCTTAACCCTCCTTACTTCTCTTTCTTCCGAAATTCATAACAAATCGAAACGAAGTCCGATTCACACGAAACAAATTCCATTGGTTTCTTCTTGACGAGCTGGATCTTATTATATAAGATCTGAGATATGCCAAGTTCAAGGCTTTACATTTATGCTCCCCTAGCCGCTTTCATGTCAATATAACTTTTAAATGGATATAAAACCGGATCACTATACACTAATAAACGAATTATTTTTTGTCTTTTTAGTGTACTGTTTGGTTTTAATGATGCAACATATGTATACATAGTATCAATAAAATTTATTCTAAGTTTTTGGTGTGAATGGATCTATTAAAATCATTGAGATGATTCAATGAACTCCTTCTTCGACGTTTGGGCTAAAAATGCTACTAAATTAATATAACAAAACATTTGCTAATGTTAATTAGCCCGATTGTCTTGCAATAGATTAACTTCTATATGATTCTTTGATACACACAAGGCTAATAATCCCCTAGATGGATTTTTTATACACATTCTAATAGTTTTGTTTGGATATACGACATTAAGATTATCTTGCAATGGAGACATCACATACACAACTCGCATATTTTGACAATTACACAGTGTGTATATATGATTGTTATTATATATTTACTTGGATAATGATTTATTCATTGTTATATTTTCTAGGTAACAACGATTTTTTGCGTTGTTACCAGATTTCACAACGAATAAATACATTCATTATTATCCCTTAGTATTTATTGATGAATGGGTTAAATTGTTGCTATATGTTGCAATATTTTAATTTAGTGACACAAATTAGTAATCGTTGTTACATAAGTGTCACCTAAAGTCCTATTTGTTGTAGTGGCCATTCACAATCTTCATAAATACATACAAAAATCAAAATTTGCTTGTTTGACGATTTAGGTTTATATTTCACATCATTTTCCATACTCCATTTTTGCACGTCATAGTGTAAAATCCATTTTGACTTGTAGATCCTACCCAACTAATAACATGATCCAGAATCGTCGGTGGTATCACCTTGTCTCTCTACAAAGGCTACATCTTCCGCCTCTGCAATTTCATGAATAAACACATGGGGCAACTCTCCATCAGTGCTTCATCAACATCCTCATTAGTTGCATAATAAGAGTGTCCCTTATCCTCATTTTCTAGTAGTAGTGAACCGTATCCAAAATCATGATAAGTGTTATTACTTATGTTTTCTTCCTCTAACGAATGAGATTCATTTTCTGACAATTCACTTTCTTCTTGAGATATTTGTGTTGACAATTCCTCTTCATCGTTTACTTGTGAGGGACCATCGATATCCTCAAACACTGAATCATTCTTTGGTCCGATTGAATTATATGTTTGTCAGTTTAGAGAAAGGAAATATATGATTATTCCTTAATTTAAATATGATTATGTTACCTCGATGATGACGGCATATTTTTCGGACCAGAAGGAGTAGCTTCTATGAAAAGGTAAATGAACCCCACATTAATGATTGAATTCATCATTGCTAATGTGGATTCATCATCGTGAATTGATATTGCATAGAATGTGGATCCTTCATACAACCACTTACACGTTAATGTAAGGATATATTGATCGAGCAGGACACTTAGCTTTGGAAAGTCGATCCAATAGATGAAGGAATATTAATTGGCATGGTAATATGATCCTACATTTTTTGCCCCCAATATAGTTTACCTGAGCATATGAGATACTAACTAATCCACCCTAATATAATAAGACCGGAACAATGTTGGATGCATTGTCTAAAAATAAATACATGATTTGATTAGTTGATTTGTTAAGAGCATAAATTACATTTAGAACTTAATGTAAATTAATGATTAAATATTTTTAAAATTAAGTATTTAATATTTTAAATATTTTAAATGGTAATAATGATTCATCATATATGATATTAATAATTTATTTTAAATTTAATATAACCATTAATTATTTTCATCTAATTAAAATTCCATATAAATCAATACATAATCAACGACATCAAAATACACACAAAGATGTATAACATATTAAGGCTGCAAATATAAATTTTAAAATTCAACGTCAATAGAATCATAGTGTTTAAAATTCAAATAACATGTGGAATGATGAATCTAACACCCGAACTTGGAGATGCGTGTAGTGTTCGACAAGTCGGGCCCGACCATCATTGAGTCGACACCTCTTTCAGCACTCGATATTCAAACCAAGCAATATTTTCTACAATTAACCCATAATAAAATGTGTTGTATAAATATTCATAAGTTTTAATTTTTTTAATATTTTTATATTTTTTTTACAAAATTACTTAAACACACAAAATATGCCACATACATTAATGAAAATATTTACATTCCACAAAGATGTATATTTATATTCTAAAATTGTAATATATAAAAGATGCTAAATTTAATGTTCATTTAAACAATATTGAATTCTTTGAAAGTATCTAATTTCGTACATCACAATCAAAAATGAAAAGTATAGATGTAAATTTACCTAGAATAACGCGTGTCTTCAAAGCGAGTAAATATATCCGATAAGAAATTGAGATATATAACCGAATATAAGCAAAAAAATGTTCCCATTTGCTAATAAAAAAACTTGCAAAAAATATTCATGAAAAATAGTTTACGAAAAAATTCTTATTCTTACTCAAATAAGATAGGAATTCAGATGCGGAATATAGATTGGGAGAGATGGGAGAAGTAGAAATGAGAGAGGGGAGAAGCAGAAATGAGAGAGAGAGAGAGAGAGGGAGAGAGAAAGAAGTTGTGAGGAATGAGAGGGTGTGGTGGGTGGTTTTTATAGATTTTAGAAGAGGAGCGTTGGCAATTTCGCTAACGACTTTCTCCCAAATCGATTCCTGAGGTATCATTAGATGCTATTTTTTTAATAAATTTACATGATGTCTATTTAATTAATTTTAAGAATTGTTTTTTTTAAATTCCTTTCTAATCTTTCGGATTCAAACGTTTTTGGTCTTTCCAGAATACTCAGAACACAAATAAGCGATTATTTGAAAGAAACAAAAAATGAGGTGTTAAAAAAGGTCCTCAAAGTCATGGTTTATAACATCTTCATCCCTCTTGTCCACAGTCCACACGCATCATTCTCTCATCTTTATTTTTTCCTAGTTGTTCTTTTTTTTTTGCTGATTAGAAACCCATATATAATTTAGACCGAACAACTTGCAAGCTTCGTAGCCACTAATTAAAGAATCTCTTCCATTTCACTATTCTTTGGGTCTCTTTCTATGATCTTACATCAGCATTAATTAATTAATTAATTAGTTAACGGAGTCCCTGTCTAGAAAAAGATTAAAGGGGTCTGATGTCACTAATATTTTTTATTTATAACAAAGTCAAACCATATAAAGAGTGACATGGGCTTTCTTTTTCAATTAATAAGGTTGGAAACTAAATAAGAACTTTCTTGCTAATGGATGCTTCACATAAACATTTGATATCTACAGAATTGCACTTCTATTTTTCGTATTTGTATAGTTACCTTACAAAGTATGGAATCTTTACAGAAAAGTCCCTATAAAATGTTTTACGCAAAAAAAACTTAGTTTTAGAGGAAAGTTGATGTCAATGGACGCCAAAAGCATCGTATTTATCTTAGTTTTATGTATTTTTCTTTACTTTTTATATAACCCAAGAAAAAACATGATTATCTTATATGTCACATAAAAATGGACGTTCATAGAAATCGCGGAGTGAAAATGAACCGAAATTTATAGGGGATAACGATATGTGGAAGTTCGCGATTTTCTAGAGAGAAACAATGGCAACATCGAATTAAATAATTATTTTATAGGGTTGTGCTCTTTTTATCTTTTTCTGTGTAAATCGAAAGGGACCTTCGCATAATGACAGATTCTCGTAAAAAGTAGATGTAGTCCCCATTTGATTGCTGCCCATGCCGTCCAACTAAATATTGGAGGATATCGTTGCAGAAATAATTATTACCTTTTCTTTGTTATTCACGAGCATGCATTTATTCATATTAGTCAATATTATTAGCTTTTCTTTGTTATATATATATATATATATATGGAAAAAATGGGGCTGCCCCCGCCCCATTTTTCCGCGTTTTTTTTTATTTTTTTTGAAAAATAAAATCATGTATACTCACCCCTATATCCCTCCTATATGCCATTCGAATTTCGTCAGAAACAGAGACTCCTACGGCCTCCATCTCGATGGTATCGATTTAAAAAAATCCTGTTACCGTTAAAAAATTACTGTCCGGATGGAGGCCGTAGGAGTCTCTGAATCTGACGAAATTCGAATGGTATATAGGAGGGATATAGGGATGAATGTACATGGTGTTATTTTTCAAAAAAAAATAAAAAATTTTGCCCAAATAAGACGGCAACCACATATGACCCTAGGGGCAGCCACATATGACCATATATATATATATATATATATATATATATATATATATATATATAGAGAGAGAGAGAGAGAGAGAGAGAGAGAGGGGGGGGGTGATCCTATGAGAGCCCCCTCTTATGAGAGCATGAGAGGATTCCACAGCAACCGTTGGATTTTAATTTATAGTAACGGCTGGGATTTTTCGTTGGTCACCGGCACATCACCAGTGCACCAACCCCAATCTAGCAGCCCCGGTTCTGCTCCCACTTTCACCTTCTCTCCCGCGCCGCCCCATTTCTCGTGGTTGGCAGTGTACGACCTCCCAATCCAGCAGCCCTATCTATATTCTCCTCTTTCTCGTCGTTGACGGTGCATGACACCATAATCAAACAGCCATGTCTCGTTTATTTCCTTCTCAGAGACATCGGCCCCATCTCACTGAATCCGCCTCCTCAAAGCTGATGTGCATAGATTATCTCCTTCCCGGCAACGCCGACGTCCCATCTCGTTTTGACACCATTTACGATGCCCCGTTTGATTTTTATGGCATCCTTCTGGCCCAGTAGCTCTGCGCCTCTCTTTGGATGCACTCAAGCTGGTTGAGGGATCCTGATTCTAGAAGCACTTAATCACAACAAAAAAATTAGAATGTTTGAATGGTCAAGAAATTGATGTCTCTTTCATAAGTATGTGAGAGAACCATTTAATCCCAACCATTTAATCCCAACTCGTATTGGAACCATTTAATCCCAATTCGTATTGTGACAAAATCCCAATTCGTATTGGAACCATTTAATCCCAACCAAAAAGATAGATGACAATTTAGTTGTAATTGATTAGGAATGATGGAGTGATTTCAACTACAAGGTCATTTAGCATAAATATGCAGACGGACTGAAGCCACTTTCATGGATATATAGAGGGATTGATGATCTGGGCTCCATTTTGGCAAGATTCATACATGTCGAGTTTATTTGGATAAAGATTGTGCAGTTTCACCTTAAATACTATTAATATCTTGTTTGTGTTTCGTGGATAAAAATTGCTGGATCTATTCTAATTTGTTACTATTTTTCCAAGTGCTTTGTGCCCAGATCACCTTAAATACTATTAATATCTTGTTTGTGTTTCGTGGACTGTAGAATTCTATTAAAATATACTTATCAAGGGACTAAATGTACTTATCTGGAATTAGTCCATCTCGAAGACTCGACTCCAAACCGTATGTTCCTCATTATCGTAAAGAGTAAGCATATAAGAAGACAATTATTTGTTGTTTGCAAACTTTCTTCGACGAAGTTAGTAGCTCGGTCAGAGGCCGTGTTCCAGGCTCTGAAAGATCAAATCATGATGCCAAGGATCAGTGAAGTCTCTCGCGCTACATATTTTGTAGCAAATATGTAATTGCATGGTCATATATAACTATCTGGCAACGTGATTAGGTGGATGAACTCTTATCTAAAGGGATCAATGTCATTGTTTATAGCGGACAGATTAAGTATTGCACTGAGACTTTTAGTTCAATCTATAGTTGCCAATGATTTTGATATCTAATATATGTTCATATTACATTTAATGTCACTGGCAACTTGATGTCATATGCGCAACAAAGGGCTCAGAGGCGTGGATTCAGGAACTCAAGTGAGGATCTTTTTACCTTCACGATTTGTAATCTCCAATGGACTTTACACAAACATAAAATGGAGATTATCAGATCAAATGAGCATTGGCATTTCCCATTTCTTCTAATCGGGTGGGATGGTTTGAAGCACTTCACCATATTACCAATGAAGCCTCTTTATTGTGGCGAAGCAGATGCTACACAAAGGGTCCAGCAAGTCCTTCAGCAACATAAGTTTCTATTGGATCCTTAGAGCCAGTCACTTCATAAGCATTGCGGTCTTTTTTTACAATGATTCAACGGTCATCTTCCATTGCCCCGACGGTTTTCTTTTCGTAATTAAAATGCTACTTTGGAATGCCATGAAAGAACCAGAATTGGATAGCGTTGTTGCTGTAAAACTAGACAGTGTACTAGATCCATCGAACCATAAACCACTGGATTACATAAATACTGATAATTATGATGCAGTATGTTTGAATATTTTGTTTGGCATAAGTTCATGCTGGTAATTTTGGGCATTTCTTGTGCTGATGTGTTGTAATTAATAGATAGATACATGTGGATCAACCATGTGTTGCATTAAAGAGTAGTCGATGACACCCTCTTTACATTAGCAGTAGGTTGAATGCTTGGCAATTGCCACTAATATACATACCTCCCAATTAATAACCACATTCTCTGCAAAGTGCCAAGTTGAATCATAATTCAGTTTATTCTAAAAGATAGAAGAACATTGGACTGTGATCTAGGGTTATGTTCCAGGATGTCAATATGAATTATTAGATGTTCATCAAGAATATAACAAGTGAAGGAATTGAATGGTTGTAATATTATTTCTAACAATGGAAATAAACTTGACTCATCACGTCCTATTCTCTCACATACTTATGAAAGAAACATCAATTTCTTGACCATTCAAACATTCTGATTTTCTTTGTTGTGATTAAGTGCTTCTAGAATCAGGATCCCTCAACCAGTTTGAGTGCATCCAAAGAGAGGCGCAGAGCTAGTGGGCCAGAAGGATGCCATAAAAATCAAACGGGGGGCATCGTAAATGGTGTCAAAACGAGATGGGACGTCGGTGTTGCCGGGAAGGAGATAATCTATGCACATCAGCTTTGAGTAGGCGGATTCAGTGAGATGGGGCCAATGTCTCCGAGAAGGAAATAAACGAGACATGGCTGTTGGATTACGGTGTCGTGCACCGTCAACGACGAGAAAGAGGAGAATATAGATAGGGCTGCTGGATTGGGAGGCCGTACACCGCCAACCACGAGAAATGGGGCGGCGCGGGAGAGAAGGTGAAGGTGGGAGCAGAACCGGGGCTGCTAGATTGGGGTTGGTGCACTGGTGATGTGCCAGTGACCAACGAAAAATCCCAGCCGTTACTATAAATTAAAATCCAACGGTTGCTGTGGAATCCTCTCATGCTCTCATAAGAGGGGGCTCTCATAGGATCACCCCTCTAGATATTGTATATATATATAACATGATTTTTTAAATCGACTCCGTTTAGATGGAGGTCGTAGGAGTATCTGTTTCGCATGAAATTTAAATGACATAATATAATGATTTAATAATGAATTTACACGGTTTTAAATTTCAAAAAAAATTTAAAAAAATTGTGAAAAAGGGGCGGGGGAGCTAAGTTAGCTCCCCCTAGGGGGCATACACATTTTACTCATACATACATTCATACATATATATATATATATATATTGTTGAGATAATTACTATTTTTAGTATTATCTTCTTTACTTTTCTATTTTTCATTTCATTTTTCTGTAATTTGTCAAATGGTTCTTCTTCTAAATAAGGGAATCTTCGGACCTTTCATGATGCATCCTAATAGTTCCCATAACATATATATATATAGGAGAAACTTCAAATGAGTCAGGGTCTCACCAATATTATAATGAGACTTCAATCTCATCCTTTTATTTTTGATCATACGGCTGGATGTAATGAGGCATTAATTAAATTAATTCAATGATTGAAAACATATTTTGGTCATTTTTATCACATTCTAAATATAGAATGTGACAATTATTTGACATAATATCTCTCCTTCTCTTTCCATTGATTGACGACACCACCTCCCTCCTCTCTCTCACGATTTGTCATCGGTGTGGTGGACGATGGCGAACCTCGCGCGGGATGAGGGGCGACATGCACCCCTGGTGGTGGCGCGTGCTCTCCTCCAAGCGGTGGTCGACGACGGGGTTGAGCGGCTGCGATCAACAAGCGGTGGAGGTTTGAAGCAGAGCAGCGATGGTGTACGTGGATGGCGACTCCTCTCCTCCGATGGTGGTAGATGTCGACAATGATGGACGGGATGTAGATATTGATCGGCGAAGGGTTCCAGACGCGATGGAGGTGCTGCATCGAGCAACAGTCGGCGGTGAAGTGGTTGTGACCACGATTGTGATGTAATGCATGGATTTATATTGTGGTTTAATAATTTACATAATTGACCTTTCGATTTACATATCGATTCACTTTTTTACAAATCTCATTATTTTTTATCTTATTTTGCAGAGCTCTCTATGAATTTTACAAAAGAGCACGATATAGTTACAAAAGGTCACACAAATTTTACAACCCGAATATATACATTTACAAAAAAAAGATCGAAGTTTACAAAGAGGATAATTATTCTTACAAAAACTCATTAGAGTTTACAAAATGAATGTACCCATTTACAAAACGGGAATACCAATTTACAAACGAAAATATGACAAATAGAATCATTAACGAAATTACAAAAAGAAAATATATTTTCACAAAAACTCGTGGATGTTTACAAAGATATGATTGAACCCAATTCATTCGGCGCAAAATTGAAAAACGATCAGTAATAGTATGATTCAAAAATACCATATCCAGAAAACATTAAATGGTAATTCAAATTCATTAAATGAAATTTGAATTGACAAAAAAATAAGATGACGGAAATATCTTTTTGGATAATATTTTTGATGCAACCATCAAATTGTGATCTAACGAATCCCATTGATGGCTCACCACAATATTGGTGAGACTCCATCTCATTTGGAAGGGCCCCTATGTGTGTGTATGTGTGTATCTTCGATTATCATAGATAACTAATTGGGTTTGATGAAACTGCCACATGTTTCTTCGATGTTTTTTTTAAATACCACCATGTATATTCATCTATATATCTGTCATATATGTTATTCGAATTTCATCAAAAACAGAGACTCTTATGCCCTCCATCTAGAACATGTCAATTACAGTAATGTTCTGACCGTTAAAATTACTTGTTCTGGATGGAGGGTATAGGAGTCTCTATTTCTGACGAAATTCGAATGACATACTAGAGGGATATATAGATGAATATACATGATTTTCTTTTGCAAAAAGAAATTGCGAAAAAATAGAGTGGGGGTGGCCAAAGAAGCAGCCCCATTTTTTCCTAATTAGAACCATGCATACTAAACGTATAACTTTAGATAATATTAGAATTGCAATATAAAACGTATTCTAATTTATGACACACTAATTGAAAAGACCGGAAACGAAGAAAAAATAGAAAACAATAGAAACTAGATGCCGTAGTGAGAATATCGAACAAAAATAATTAAATTATTTCAGAATGATCAACAAACATTCCGAGCTTTTCTCAGCGAAGATTTCGATTCCACTTTACACAGTTGTGTAGTTTGACATGCCTCGGTTAAGATCGTCCTCCAAATAACATCAAAAAATAATGGAATGTAACACTCCAAACGTAGTCTCACATTTGAAATTTATAAAATGTAATAATGAGTTATAAGAGCGTAGAACTACTATTTGATAACTTGGGATTAAGTATTTTGGATGGTTGTCAACGAATCTAATTGATTTCGAGTCTAACAAGTTGTTAGGATCAATTTCTTAATAATAATCATAAGATTTAAATATGGAAAGTTACAAACGGTATTAGAGTAGGTTCTACATGATGTGGAGAAAGCTACCCGAGGGGATCTAAGCATGAAGCATGCAACTGTACCTTGCCAAACTGTGGGCCGGGCCGAACGGGTCGGGATTCTAAAACCCCTTGTCCAAGGTCTAGATCGGGCTAGGCCGAGTTTTGTGGCACATGTTCACGGACTGCTCAGTTGATGGGTGAGCCAAAGAGCGAGCAGGAACGGGCCGATCCACTCATGAAATCTCTTGGCCCAAGCCCGATTCATGAGTGGGTTGGGCATGCAGGTCCTCGACCTATTGACCAGGTTTACATGATATCACTACTATCATTGAGAATAAATGATGAGGCATATCACAACAAGGATATTGTGAATATAAGTAGGAGGGTTATAACACCCCCAAACATAATCCCTCATGTAAAACTTAAAAAGCTTGAGAGTGGGTTATAAGAGTGGAGAATTATTACTTAACATATTAGGCCAAAGCATTTTGAGTGGTTGTCAATTACTTCAGTTGGGTCAGAGTCTAACAAGCTGTCAGAGCCGAACTTTCTCTATAACGTTTCAGGGACTTAAAATCAAGATGCTACAAATTAACTTGTAACAACACCGATCATCCAAAATAAATGGGAAAGCCACAATTTTGGGGACACATCAAGATCGTTATGCATGGTACCAGAATGACTTCTCTCTGATAGCTAAAATGACTACTCAAAGGGATCTATTCCTGGAACATCCATTCACCATACTCATTAGGAGTAAGTGATAGTTATATCTCGATGAAAACATTGCGAATATAAGGAATGGGGTTGGGAGGGCAACGGGGGGTGTGGGATTGTAACACCTAGATATAGCCCTACATATAGGACTCACGATGTGTGAGGGTGGATTATAAATGGTGAGGATTAGCACTTGACAGCTTATCTTAACCATTTTGAATGGTTATGTTATCAGCATGTATAATTGGATCCAACTCAATAAGTTGTTAAGATCACTTTTTCTTGATAATGATGTTGGAACAGAAGCTTGGAAGGTTACACAACAGCCAAGAGAAAGATAGTTGGGTAAAACATGATTCATAATCAACTATCGTGGAAGCACACAATAAGAGGATACACGATATAATGGTGTTCAACAACTCTCTCAATTCTCCCTCTCTCTCTCTCTCTCTATGTGTGTGTCTTTCACTCTTTTCTTTTCTCTCTACGTTATTGTATTGTATTGAATGACTCCATCCATCCAAGTTTTTTATAGGCTCGAATAAAATCTTATATTAATTATAATAATCAACCTAAATTAATTAAAATCCTAATAAGCTTTGACCAAATCTAATCCATCTCCTTCAAGGAAGATATAAAATTCAATTCTAAAATATAAGGATTCTAATTTTGAATTTGAAACCAAACTTCTCCTCACAAAGATAGATGGGGCGATTAAAATGAGATCCAATGTGGATCTAATTTTTCTGTTCACTTGTGGGATCCGAGTGGTCCGGAGGGGACCACCATGGCTCCTCTCTTCTCGAGAATCCATACATTCCTTATCAGTGTATGGGCAACTATATCTCAAGTACAAGTTTAGGTTCGGC
The DNA here is from genome assembly GCA_037367405.1 of Ottelia alismoides. Lineage (NCBI taxonomy): Eukaryota > Viridiplantae > Streptophyta > Magnoliopsida > Alismatales > Hydrocharitaceae > Ottelia > Ottelia alismoides. Next base: position 31,862 of record JAZKJV010004755.1, read on the forward strand.
CTCAATGGGAAAATGGAGCACTTAATAACGCATCTTCACAGATCAAGAACTACGAGATCACCCCTTTCATTCTGGGGTGATGGAGGGACCGTACCATTCGAACCTTTTTTTTCATGCTTTTCCTGAAGAAGGCTCTTAATCTTGAGAAGGAAAGATGTAATGAGATGCTCCAAATTATTGATGGTTCAATCCATTTATTTTACTCTGTGTGTCATTACGATTTTGTTGTTGGTTTAGGATCGTAAAATGGGAAGAAAAACTATGATATTATCGTTGTTAACTATACCAGACTATTCACCATATTATATCTATGGGCGGATAGTGGTAAAGAAGCCGTGTATTCTCCCTCACAAATATCAAATTCGATTATATCCGCATTTTCTTTGTTTCTAATATGCATGCATATGTTCACACACATATGATATATATGATATATCATATATGCGTATGGACCGTATTTGTGCAGGGCCAAGAAGTACTATCTTAATTTCATGGGGATTATGAATAATACTGATCTTATTTATTATATCCAATTGATAAATAAAATGTACTAAGCCTTCTCCCACTATAAGTAGGATCGACGACATGGATTCTTGCTCACTATAAATAAAATATTGTATTATATCCAATTGATAATAATAAAGTATTTAATATTTGATCTATATCAAATGATTCTACTTCATCTTAATATTAATAAAAAAATTCACATATATATAGGGTTTAATGGGGTTACCCCCAAAGGGTAGCCAACATGGCTACCCCCATCATTATTTTTCTATTTCTTAAGATATTTTCTAAAAATACGGAGAATTTAGATAACTATATGAAACCATGTTATCTTTCAAATTTCGACTCGATTCAAGATACTTATCCCATTCATCAAGTTTGTCAATTTGTAGCAGTCTCATAATTGTTGAAATCGATCCATTCTAGATGAACGGGGTAGGAATGTCTATTTCACAAGAAATTTGAATGAGAATATGTTGTCATATAATGGACCAAATCCTCCCATGTATTTTCATAAAATACCTTAAAAATGAAAAAAAGGCGAGGGTAGCCCCAATAAATCCTTATATATAAACATAAACTTGAAATGAGATGGCACCTCTCTACATTTGCGATGCGACCTAATTATCAAATTAATCATTCAACACACAGCTAAACATGGAGGTGGTGGTAATACATGGAGACGATGGTGGTGTATGATGTCAGTGGTGGAAGTGCGTGGCGACGATGGCGCATGCACATGGAGCTGCAGAAGGTGGCTGCACATGGAGGATGTTGCATATTCTTAGTAATTTTTTCACATTCTTTGTATCATCCATTAGTCAAGTTCCTAGTTTAGATTTGCTTTTGTTTTTATTTTAGTTTTCTTTCTATTTTGATTCCTTTCCAATCCAATCTCTAATCATCCTCGATCCAAGATCTTGTTACTAATGTGTTCTATTTTTGAATCCATGTCTCCGGTTTCTATTTCTCTTAAATACACCTATATTTTCCTAAATTTATCTATTAGTTCTGATCAAATTTTCCTACTAGGATTCTTAACATGTGGTGTGAATTTAAGGTGATTTGGCTTGGACAAATTCTATCTGATCTGTGAGTGGATTGAGCCTCAAATTCTAATGTATTTTAACTTATTTTAAAATATTATGTAGGATTCTTTGATGGTTTCATTAGCGTAAAAATATTGATTATATTTTACACTTTGATCGACTAATTGAAAAAAATTATACTATAAGTCACATTTTAATTCATTGATTTTACAATTTTGTATGCATCTTTTACATGTTTTTTTCTTAAGAATAAATGATAATTACTAATTGACCCTTTATTTTGCAGGTCAATATATAAATTTTTCAATGAGAGCATGAATTTTACAAAAACCACATAAACTTTACAATGGATGATGAATTTGAAGGACACGTGATATTAGCGAAACACGTTGGATGGAAACATAAAGTAATTTATACATTAATAACAAGCATTCCATTTTACAAAAATAACATGTAGTTTACAATAGAGACCATGAAATTTACAAAAAGTATCATGGCTTACAAAAATTGCTCCCACAGAATGTTTGACTAAAATATAGTATATACTGGCACTTTCTTTTACAAAAAGTACATGCATTTTATGGAAGAGACTTCGAAATTTACAAAAATATATCGCGATTTACAAACATTGCTTCCATCGAATCATATATGAAAAATGAGATTTAACATATAATATGATGTGTATTTTTCAAATATGAGAATTAAACAAATAAAATGCATATTTAATATACCTCTTAAAATAATATACATATGATGTGTAGCATATTTAATGTGTCACAATTTATCTCATCCAATATATTAGGAAATATAGTTGTAACAACAATCTCATTATTGTAGGAAATATTTTCCACGTGTATATCGATTAATTAGCCTATGGTCAAAGCACCCTATGTTTTAGGAAACAAAGCCACATAGAGCACAAAAATTTTCACTGAATTTGAGCTTCTTTTTCAAATATCAATGGTTACAATTTTGAAATGTACAGCACGAGATTATAAAATATAACATTTTTTGTAAATTGATAATGATTGTTTTGAAATTTTGCGAGCCTTCATTACATCACATTTTCTGAAATTCAACCTCCATTCCTGAATGTCTGTCTAAATATAGAAAGTTCAATGATGCGGATTTTATTAATTAAGCACTAATTTAATCTGTCTCCTATTTTAGAAAGTTTTGTTATATGAAAATCACTTATTATATTATGATGATTTTAATCTCAAACGTACACTTTCCATCCAATGATCGAAATTTGTGTCTTTCCAAAATCAAGGAAAGATGTCACATCACTTCAAAGCTTCCATATGCATATGGTAAGAAGTATGTGTGTATTGGCACACATAACTTTGTGTGACCATTAAGTTATAAATGCATGCCAAACACCTAGTGTGAAAAATACGTTAATAAACAATTAATGCCACTGCATCACTCGATGGATGGATTACGTAACTACAAATAACCTGAACTTTATATACGATATGTATTTTATAATAATATTGATTTATATTTTAATACTAAAATATTCAATTTATAGACGTGGAAATACACAATTGTGTATGCCCATGGGTGTGTTTTCTTCTCTCTCTCTCTCTCTCTCTCTATATATATATATATATATATGAGAAAAGGGAGCCTACACCTAAGGGTAGGTAATTACCTACACCTGGCTCTTTTTTTCAATATTTTTAAATTTTTATGAAATGAGACTTTTGGGGAATTAGATCACCATATATCATTATGTTGTCGTTCCAAATTCAACTTAATTCGAGACTTCTATCATCTCCATCAAAATTACCAAATTTCAACGGTCTTAGAATTATAGAAATCGATCATGTCTAGATGAATGTGTTATGAATAGTTGTTTTGCGTGAAACTTGAAATACATATTTCCCTCAATATATTAAGAAAACTCCCCTAAGGTTTCCTTCAAAAAATCCAAAAATAATGAAAAAGAAAGGGTGTAGGTGGTTACCTACATCCTCGGGTGTATGCTCCCAAGTCCAAACACTCTCTCTCTCTCTCTCTCTCTCTATATATATATATATATATATTTGAAATAAGGAGGGTGAGCCCTCGAGTTGGGAGTCACCGCATAAAAACTTTATAATTGAAAAAGACGATTACAAGAGACATTACCTGAGCTCCCAAAAGTTCAGAAGAGCCCTACAATGGGACACCACATTTTTCGAATAAAACGTCTGATTTTTAAAAACAAGCTCATTTCTAGCTAACCATAAGGCCCACATAACTGCAAAAGGTTTAGCCACGTTATCCGAGGAATTGCTTTTGACTCGCCTTACCAACTCCCAAAAGTTTGAGGCCACGTCCGCAATCACCCAGGGGATATCCATCTCTCTCTCTCTCTCTCTCTCTCTATATATATATATATATATAGGGGGCCCTTCTAATGAGGTGTATCTTTCCTGAAATTCAGAAAGCCACAACCAAATTTGTAAATTACGTAACAATTTTGTAAATTTAAACTACATATTGTAAAATACTGACGATTATACAGTTATGAAAAATATATCATCCATATTGTAACAAACTTTTAATGTCAAATATAGTAATATTTTCATAAATTTTTCATGATATACATATTATATTAATATTTAATATTAAATTTATGGAGTTAGAATGTGTAAAATAAATAGAATAAATGCTTAAATTGACGTGGCTTTCCATGCATTCTGGAAAGGTGCACCTCATTTGAAATATTTCCTATATATATTATATATATGGGTTAAATGGGGGATGCCCCTTGGGGGAGCTAACTTGGCTCCCCCGCCCCATTTTGCTTGTTTTTTTAAATTTCTTTCGTGAAATTTTATAATTATATCCATATATTATGTCATTCAAATTTCATGCAAAACAGAGACTCCTACGACATCCATCTAGACAGTCATTTTTTAACGATAACAGAATTGCTAAAAACGACTCCCTGGATGGAGGCTGTGGGAATCTCTGTTTTCACGCGAAATTTGAATGACATAATATAGAGATATATTGATGAAAATACGTGGAAGAAAATTTCAAAAAAAATAAAAAAACTGTACAAAATAAGGTGGGGGAGCCAAGTTAGCTCCCCCCAGGGGCAACCCCATTTTACCATATATATATATATATATATATATATATATATATATATATATATATATGAGTGATCCTATGATAGCCAAAACCTGTGAGAGTATGAGAGCAATCATTCTGGACCACATGATCCAACCATGAGAGAGAAGAATAGGAGAGAGAAAACAAAATCATATGGTCCAGAATGCATGCTCTCATGCTTTCACATTTTTTTTGCTCTCATAGGATCATTCCTATCTCTCTCTATATGTGTGTGTATGCATATATATATATATATATATAGGAAAAAGGAGCCTACCTCGGCGAGTGCAGGTAACTCCCTACACCCGGCCTAATTTTTCATTATTTTTTTGATTTTTTTGAAATGAAACCTTGGGAGATTTAGATCATTATATATCATCATATTGTCATTCCAAATTCAACGACTTCTATCATCTCCATCAAGACTACCAAATTTTAACGGTCTCAGAATTGCTGAAATCGACCATGTCTAGATGACCGTGTTAGGAATGATTGTTTTGCATGAAACTTGAAACACATATTCCCCTTAACATATTAAGTAAATTCCTCCAACTTTTAATCCAAATAAATAAAAAAAATAATCGAAAAATGAGGGTGGGTGCAGGGAGTTTCCTACACCCCAGGCCCAAGGTGCAGGCTCCCTGCCCCCTATATATATATATAGGAAATATTTCAAATGAGGTGCACCTTTCCTGGATGCATGGAAAGCCACGTCAATTTAAGCATTTATTCTATTTATTTTACACATTCTAACTCCATAAATTTAATATTAGATATTAATATAATATGTATATCATGAAAAATTTATAAAAATATTACTATATTTGACATTAAAAGTTTGTTACAATATGGATGATTTATTTTACATAACTGTATAATCGTCAGTATTTTACAATATGTAGTTTAAATTTACAAAATTGTTACGTAATTTACAAATTTGGTAGTGGCTTTCTGAATTTCAGGAAAGACCCACCTCATTAGAAGGGCCCCCTATATATATATATGTATATATATATATATGTATATATATATGTGTATATATATATATACACATATACATATATATGAGTGATCCTATGAGAGCAAAGAATTGTGAGAGCATGAGAGGGGTGATTCTGGACCACGTGATCCTGTCTTCTCTCTCCTGGTCTTCTCTCTCCTGGGTGAATCATGTGATCCACAATCATTCCTCTCATGCTCTCACAACTATGAGAGCCAAAATTTGTGAGAGCATGCATTCTGGACCACACATGATCATGTCTTCTCTTTCCTGGTCTTCTCTTTCCTGGTTGGATCATGTGGTCCAGAATGCATGCTCTCATGCTCTCACATTTTTTTGCTCTCATAGGATCACTCCTCTATGTGTGTGTGTGTGTGTAATTTGTAATGTTTTTATTCATTTTATATATTTATTTTCACTACAAAAAAAATTAACTATAGTGACGGTTTTGAAAAAAATCCGTTATTAAATAAGCATTGTTAAATATAGAATGGCGATATTATTCGTTATGAAATGAGTTTTCGTACTCAAAATCAGCAACGAATATCATATATGTCGTTTATATCATTAGCAATGGTCCACATAGCGACGCTTATTCGTTGTTATTTTTCGAAAATTTAATTAATCGTCGTTAAATTTTGAACTAAAAAAATAATGACGATTAATTGATATTTTGAAAAATAGCAGCGGATAAGCGCCACTATGTGGACTGTTGCTAATGATATAACGACAGATATGATATTCGTTGCTAATTTTGAGTACTAAAACTCATTTCGCAACGAATAATAACGTCATTATATATTTAAGAACGGCTAATTTAGTGTCGGATTTTTTCAACACCGTCACTATAACTCAATTTTGTTGTAGTGTCTATTTCTTTAATAATATTTATTGATTAATAAATGTGAAAGATGAAATATCCCACGTAAAAAAAGAATTATATGCAACTTTAAAATTCAATATTAGAAGGCAAAGGTGTTGGCCTTAAAACGAAAGGAATTACGTCAAGCCTTAAAACGAAAGGAATTCCCTCGAGATATCATAGTTAATATGTGACGAAAACATTGAATTTATTCGTAATCTAAATCCTGAAATTGACGACCACGACAGCTAAACTTAGACATCAAATTATCCATTTATAATTTGGCCTTTCGTTGTAATCTACGTGTTGATGATTCTTTTTTTGCGACCCCACGACTCTGCATGTTCATCGTCTCACGTCGCCGCATCACATCTCCTTTCTTTGTATTTGATTTATTAATTATTTATCAGGAAATAAGTATTTTTCAATCAAAATCAGTTAATTTCGATTCTATTATCTTGCATCTAAGGTGGCATAGAAAGATGCGGATTCGATTCACTGAGAATCGGATCCGCAAATTTTTCGATCCAGGTTCTAATCGAGCTCTTATATGTCTCGAAACACCGACAGCTGCATGCATATAAAGATATGAACTAGCAAAGATTTTGTTGTATTTAAAGTAAGTAATTTAAGTTTTAATTGGAAAACTTATGTAATTATTATAAGAGTCAATTTGATTTCAATTGGAAAATCAAATGGCTTTGGCTTGTAGAAAAATTTGAGAATTTCCAAATTTGAAATATGGAAAAGTTTGGGTGGAAGTTTAATACCATACCTGGTATCTTTAAACTTTTGGTGGACTTATATAGGAGTTCACACATCAAGCTCTTATAGCAATAGTAGAAAGGAGGAATGGAGGGTCACACACACGTGTGCTCGCTTCGCTCCGGCTTCGGCATCGGCACCGGCACCGGAGAGTCAATTCGTATCTCAGATTTCGGATCTTCATACTTTTGCTGCGGGTTTTGTTTGGTTGATCGATTAAATTAATTGAACAAATTAATTTGTATTCGATCACATTGGGAGTTTGACTCGATCCAAACGGCTCATTTTAGCCACAGTTTTGGAATCCGAAGGGACATGTCCATTGAGGGACGTTTTCAGAAATCAAAAGGCACCGCGCTAGGGCATACGAGCTCCTTTTTTTATACCCCTCCCCCGACGACGTTTTTCTTTACTCGCAAGAAACTCTCTCTCATGCCGCCTCTTGTGCTCTTTGTTTCCCACCACTTTCGCGACCTAATCTTCTCGGGTGCAAGTTCTCGGAGGTACTTTCGAGGACGGTCTCGTCGGTGTGCGTGGACGAAAACCGTGGACCGTCGTATCTTGGGAACGGATCACAAGTACCCTTCGCACCGGTATTGTGGGGGCGATATCCTCTCTAAGGACAGTCTATTTCGTGGACGCTTCGGTGATTTCTAATCTGATTTTTTTTCATTTTGTTTGCCGCAATTCGTTTATTGCTTTACCTTTCCTGCATCTCGCCCTAATTTATGTTTCCGTTTATTTAATCAATTTCTGCTTGCATTCTGTAATCGAATAATGGATTGGAAATGCATGATGATAATATTGTTGATCTGTAATATTTTTCTTTCAATTAATTCGGATCCGTGTAATTACTGTTTAATATATACGATTTTGATCTTGTTTACAACAAATTTTTCTCTATTGTGTATCGATTGCTTGCTATCTAATTATATCCTTAATTATAATTTCTAATTTCGAAAGCTTTTGCTTGACAACATAGAGAAATTCCATTATATTAAGGTTTTGTGTCTAAGTCACGCATGGTTAAATTAATTAGAGGTTAAGATCATCGAACGAATTTTTAAATGCAGAAAACCCAAATCCAAATGGAATTAGTGGGCATAAAACAATGAGCACTAACTTTATTTTTTTTTCCATTCACGGTTGGCATGCAATTGTACCCCAAATGTTTAGGTGATATATAATTATAGAAGGGATTAGATATCTTAACCATCTTTTTCTTAGCTTGAAATGTTGATCCATTTGTTAATCTGCAGCCACGTATTTGATATCCGAATGTATAATATAATTATTTCCCATCATTTTGACGGAAGAACAACTCAAGTATAAATAATTAAGTAAAAAAAGCATCCATGCCTAATTTGGAGGGCAATAATAATTTGTTATCTTGAAGTAAGAAAAATTCATCTCGAAATAAATAATCTCGAGATGAAGTACTTACATCATAATTATATTAATCTTTTTCATTAATCCACATTATGTAATCCTTGTATGTCTCCTACCAACCAAATGAGCAAAAAGGTTTTTTTTAACATTTGTGTTTATTACATTTATAGCCTTATCTATTTCGCAATACCACATGTATGTATCTCTACCTTATTGCATCATTAACAGCTATAACCTATTTTTTAACTTCATTGTCTATTAAGTAACCAAATCATGGTTTGTTCAAATCAAGGTATGGTTAAGAAATATTTTATAACATTTTTGCACCCTCATCTTCTTTTTCTTCATTCATCCTACAGATACCCGTGGCTCAGCCCCTCCCAGCTCCTCTCCCCCCTCCTGTCCTCTTTTTCTCTTGAATACTCTAAAATTTCTATTTAAATTATTTTAAATACTTTATATAATATTATAACATATCTATTAGGCTCATTTTAAGCTCTTGGGTTTTTTGTATATTTTATTTTGTGTATTTTAAACTTTAAAAATCCATAAAAAGCTCAAAACATTTACAAATGAAAAACTCATAAAATTTAACCTAGTTCATGTAATACTCTCTATATATATGTCAATATAAAAAAATCTCAACTCATATGAGAAATTAATTAATTAAAATTATTTTAAAGATGGTCCTCTTTTATTTTTCTTTTTTCTGGATCAATACTTTTTCAAAAATTATGCATATGCATGATTTCTCTTATTTTACGATGGTGTAACATAGTATTTTTTCTGAAATGAGTACTTATTGCTGTGGATAGAAGTGTATTTTTTAAAAAAATAAGGACTAAATGTACGACGTCTTATAAAGATATCTATATCTTAAGTTTTAAAAAATCAATAGAAATAAAATATAAAGACATTCACCATGACAAATTAATAATCTAAACATTCAATATCATAATGCATATCCATTTAAAAGAAATGCATATAATCATTACAAAATTTCAAGAAATAATGTAAAATAGTTTACATTGATCTATGGTATCAATTTCCTTAGAATTCCTTTTAGGCCTCCTCATCTTCCTTCACCTCCTTTGACATTGTCCTGTGTCTTCTTATGAATATCTTCATGAGTTTTTTTGCCTTCTTCTTGATATTCGATTCTGAATGAGTTAGTACATGATCAGGAGGATGCGATGTATCTGAGGACTTCCTCGAAGGTTCATCCAGTTAAGTAACTTGACCTGTCTTTGTAGGGTCTATGATTCTTACACCTACCGATGGTCTATGAGGTAAATTAGCAGGTTGTTGCAGATGAAGCATAGAAATTTTAAGCAATTGTCACTCCATTTTAGTTGACTCAGTTTAGTGAACCATCACAAATATCTCATCTTGAAGTTCTTCTGAATTGTATTGAGTTGGTTGCGTGATTTGAGAGGGTCCAGAGTCAAATTGACTTGAAGGACCAACATATAATGGTCTCACAAATTGTGATTGGGTCGAAGCTACAATATATTCTATAAGAATGAAATAATTGCATTCTATTAATCAAAAAATTTAAAAAATAAATCTAAATTGACTAACTGAGATAATGAAATATTTAATTTAATGCAAACTGAAGTCGTAAAAGGTGGTTGCTCTTGTGATAATCATGTCCACTAAATCCCTCACAATGCAAACCTATAAGATTTGTATTATATTCAATATTATCAAAAAGTAAAAACTAAATTAAATTAATTTAATAATAAGATACATTGCATACTTAAAGTCTCAAATATTGGTTGATGTTGTTGAGATCCTTGTCCAGTAAAATTGTATAATGCATACATAAAAGATTTAGACTATATTAATACTTTAAATTGAAAAAGGTAAAATGAACTTTTATGATAATCAGAGAAAGAAATTATTGCCACCTGAAGTCTCAAATGTTGATTGTTGTTGTTGATATCCATGTTCGGTAAAATCTGCGTAAGGTAAATCGGAAAGATTTCGATTATATACATTATGTAAAAAGTATAATCAAAGTGAATTATTGACATCATTAAATAATGGAATTTGAAGACCTGAAGTAGCAATTGTTGGTTAATGTTGAGAACCCTCTCCAATATATCCAGTGTAACTTATACCTAATGGGATTTGCATCATATGTTTATCAAAATGAGTCGACCAAAAGAGATCTAACTAAATCTAAAGAAATGATGAAACCTGATGCTCCTAGTACGCGACTCTTGTCGTGGCATGTATTGTTGGTTATAGTGATGGAAAGGATACATTAAAGAGAACATATTTATTGTGTCATCAAAATATGCAATTGTATTATCAACTTTTACCTTCATCATAGAAGGTAAGTCAGCTAACTGTCTAATTTCATCAAGAGTGATCCTTCCTTTTAGAATCATATCCACCTAATTAATTTATGATTCAATCAATCAATAGAGTATAGTAAAGTTCATGTAGGAGGTGGAATCTGCATCAAGATCCATCTTCTTGTAATGCTCTAGTACCATTACATGTACAAATCAATTTGTGTATCTGCATGCTCAAGTACTATCGATTCTTCTATTTCCTCCCATCACTCTACGTATTGTCGATATAGAATTGACCAATTTAGAATGTCACTACTTCGTGTTTTATTTTTTCGAAAGACAACGTGTATTATCTCAATGAAAGTCGGAATATGTTGCGGCATCCCAAATGACACAAAAAATGATCTGGTAAATGCATAGCTATAATATCATAACATATCAATGGTACCCTACTCATCCAAACCGACTGATCTCTTCGACATATCTCATGCAACTGTATGATTTCTTCATCGGTATATGGTGTCAAAATTATTTACATTCATTAAATAAGAACGTTAGTTAATCATTACCTTGATTATAAAAATGAATGTGTAATTTATTTCAATATTTACCTGATTTGCCTGGTGCATATCTAACTCGTTACAGTAAAATACCAACGTTGTTGTCCACATTCTCCTTGAAACTTCACACATCGTTCCATTTTAAAGCCAATGGTCTTCATTAAATCTTTGCACGATGTCTCACAATTGGCTTGCCTATGTGCACATGCTCCTATACCCAAACATGTATGTTATCCATGTTAATCGAAATTAATCTAGTAATGTTGATGTTTCTATATTTGTAAATTGTGCATACCTGTAGAACTGTGAAAAAACCATAAATCCTAAGCGTGCCTATCTTTGCACCCCTATCCAACTCTACATACATGTGAGCTAAAGCACCACCCCAAGCCAATTGAGCATAGTCTTCTTGCATTCCAAACTGCCATGTAGTTAATCTTGGTATGTAGCTCATCTTTTATTTTATACATAATGGCACCAGGAGTCATACTAACTTGTGCTCTAGATGAGGATAATATGTATCGTGCTACAAACACCGATGTGTAGTGACGTAAGAGAATAGGGTTCTAACATGTGAGCTTTCCTCTATATCCTGAAACATATCAATCTCTACAAGATTTCCTCTCAAATGCATGTAAAAGCCATCCACAGTCATCATAAATACATACAACAATAAATATTTGTTGTTTGAGGCTTTCGGTTTATATTGTACATGATTTTCCATACTCTATTTTTGAAGGTCTTATTGCAAATCTTCTTTCGACTTATAGCTCCTACCAAACCAATAATCTAGTCTAGAATCATCGGTGATAGGAGCATATTTTCTATCTACAAAAACAACATCTTCCTCCTCTACAATTTCACGGTCAAATACATTAGACAACTCTTCCATCGGTGCTTCATCTGCATCCTCATTATTGGCACAACCCCTATTTTCAGTGTCTAAAGCTAATGCTAACGAACCAAATCCGAAATCATGACATGTGTACGTATTCATGTTTTCCTCATCAGATGAAACAGATTAAACTTCAATTTCCTCGCTATCTTCTTCGAATATTGTGTCGACAAATCAATATCTTGGTTCAATTGTGTCTGAATTATTCGCTAGTCTAATTAATATATATTTGTTAGTTTAGACATTGTGAAAACAAGATTATTACTTAATTTAAATTTAACCATATTACCTCGACGAAGACAACATGCATTCTTGATCAAGAGGGGCAGCTTCGACGAAAGGTGAATGAATCTCACTTTGTCGATTGAATCCATTATAGTAAAAGTAGATTTGTCATCATGAATTGATACTATATAAAATTTACTTTTATAATTTATAAATTTAATATATTATCTAATTTAATTATGAAGTTAAAATTAATTATAAAATAATAATTTTTTATTTTTTAAATCATAAATTTAATAAACTCGGTAATTTAAATAATAAAAATAATTTTTATTTTAAATATAAATAACTGTGATTAATTTTTAAATATTTACAATACATTTATTCACAAAGATGAACAATGAATTAAATTTTAATTTAATTTATGAAATTAATATTTTCTTATAATACATAACTATTTTAATTTTTTATTATTAATTAAAAATAATAAATTTGGATAACTGATTAGAATATACTTATGTGGATATTATGAGATGATTAGTTAAATTACTTTGTATAAGAATGCAATTTTTAAATGATTAGAATGTTCAAATACATAAAATTTAATAAAAATTTGAATGGCAGTGAAAATTGTTTAGCTAAAATGACACATCTCAAAGATAACTAGAATTGAATTTTTACATATACAAAATAAAAGTACAATGAATGAAGAACGCCTTCAAAGTGAATGAATAGATCCAAAAAGATAATAACCAGAAATCGACCAAAAAATATTTCCTCTATAGAGTAAAAACCTGTAAAAATATTACAGAAAAAAAAGAAAGTGTTTGATTCACTCTTACTTGATTAAGAGCAGTGCAAGATCGGTTATCTGAGAGAAATTATGAAGAAAATCAGGAAACTAAGATGAGAGGGAGGGAGGAGAATGGAGAGGATGAAGGGGAATGAGTGAGGAAGAAATGGGTGTATTGGGGTGTATTTATAGGGGGATTAGGAGAGTCGTTTGCAACAACTCTCTCCCCAAATGGGCATCTCAAGTGTCGATAGATGGTGTTTTTTCATTAACAAAATATCATGCATATTTAATTAATTAAAATTATTTTAATAATTATTTAAAAATGTCCAAGCTTTATTTCTATCTCTTTATTCTGCCATTTTTATTCAACCAAAAGTGTGTGCTATTGATTATTAAACTGATGATTTTACCTTTTCTTCAAAATGTTTACCATTAACGACCTTTTACGGGACGTTCAAATAAGATATAATGACTAAAGTGCGACAATGAATAAGTAAGATATATTTGTCATTTTTATTTGGTTAGTTTGAGGAATAAAAAAATCATAGACATAGACACAATAGTGAGCTAATATAATCATGATTTCTCCATTTACCTGAGATAGCATATCATGAGAATAAGTATTTTTATCCCAATATACAGGGATGTTGTCTCTCATACAATTTGTAATTTAAGTGCAAAAAACCTACAAGAAAAGTAGAAGCAATTTATAAATTCGCATAAAAATAAATTCACATTATATTGGAGATGTTATCTCTCATACAATTTGTAATTTCTGTACAAAAAAACCTACAAGAAAAGTAGAAGAAATTTATAAATTCACATAAATGGTGTTGCATTCTTTTATTAATAAATTAACAATACTTAATGATACACATATTTGCATATATCAAGGTGATACCAGAATCTATATATATATAAGAAGTGTTAAAAATTTTGAGTTTTTTACAATTATGTTGCCATGTATGCCCCTACATTTTTTGCAGTAAACACTGGTCCCCTATATACTTTCAAAATTCACAATTCTGCCCTTGTGCAATTACATTTACTACTCTATTTTACCTTTAACAAAAGGACATAGTTGTGAATTTCATAAGAATATAGGGGGATAAGTGTTATTGCAAAAAAAGTAGGAGTGCAATTGTAATTACATAATCTTGAAGTGGTACAAGTGTAAAACATATTTTAAAAAAAAATAGATATAACAGTGGATTGGATAAGGATACATGTGCAATAGGACCGTATGGAGGACCTAGGTGCGAATAATCCAAAACCTGAAGCCCATCTTAGAAAACAAAAACTGCGAAATTTCCATTTGATCAAACGAGAAGGAAAAATGACGAGATGCGTCCTTCAAATAGAACCCAAAGAGCGAATGATTCTGAATATCTCAAATCTCTCTCTCTCTCTCTCTCTCTCTCTCTCTCTCTCTCCCTCTCTCTCTCCCTCCCCCGGTGTTCCACCACCAGAAAGGAAGGAGCTGGGATGCTCCTCGCCCGCAAAGATCGCATCTTTTCCAAGGTTCGGGCGTCCCCACCTGGTCTCCTTTCCGAATTCGCATCCTTTCCTTTGTGGGTATTCCGTCAAAGATGCTTTTGTTCCCTCCCCCTTGCCGATGATGGGCGGATCGATGCCCTCTGGGGCTCCCCCACTTGCTGTTTCGTGTGGTGTTCGGATGGTCTCGTGGCTTTCGTTTGCTGTTTTGATTCGTGGGTTCTTCTAAATGCGGTAGCTTTTCATTTCTTTTCGATTGTTTTGGAGGTCTGGATGGAGATTTTGGGGGGTGGTTTCTTCCTGGGGGTCATGGAGATCGTTTGAGGCTTGGGTTTTGCTCCGGTTCATCGAGGGGAATTTTTTATGGGTTGATTGATATCAATAAATTATGTGTTAATTGTTGGCCTATTTAATTGTATCTTACTCGTTATTGGGAGTTTCATAGTATCAAAGTAGAACAATTTTCAGATCATCTTAGTGAAACCAGCCTGATCTACTGTCTGTGAGATTTCCCTTTTAGGATGTTTTTTCAATGGAAAGCTATTGATTAGTTCAGATACTGTGTCCATCGTCTTGCCAAAGCCGTTGAAGAAGCTCTGGCCTTGAAGGATCATGGTTTGTCTGGATGATATGTGTTCTTTTACATCTGTTGGGAATCGCAAGATATATGTTTTTGTGGTTGTTAATTTTTTTTAGGATCATAACTGAGGTTTAGAATTCTTAAATGCTTGTTCGTGTAGGTCTTGATTTCTTTCTTTAATTTCCAGGTAATCGTGTAGTTGTTGCTAGTGAATCCACCAGCGAGCTGTTGGCAAAACAGGTGGAGCTATGGGGAAACAGAAACATCCACTAATGTTTCTTGTTGAATGATGATGGAAAAAGTGACACTCTTTCCTTGCTTACTGTTTTTCGCTGTTTTCATTTCAATGGCGTCGTATGATATTGGAACTCTAACGTGCAGCGCTATAATCTCTTTCAGGGAGTAGTATTCGCAAACTTCACAGTATCTAGTGGCTGTTCTGTCTATCCTTGGGTTCATTCTCTTAGAAAAAGGCCTCCTTTTTTTTGGCAGGTGATTTTGACCTCCTTGTTGATGGTCTTCTTCTGCACATGCTCTGATTTTTACTTACAGGCTAATAAATCTGAACAGGAAAATTATAGATTTATTCTATCTCCTTTCTTTCCTGTTGATAAAGGGTTTCATATAAAACCACCCATCAAAACATCATCAAATCTTTCTTTTTTGCTATATTTGCAACTTATTTACTAGCCAGATGTATGTCAAACATGTATGCCTATTACAATATTTTCGAACAAACATTTGGCTGAGGTATGCTCCCATGCAAAAAAAGTTGGTATTTGTTTTGGTTATCCTCATTTGGAGATGATGAACTTTGTTATACTGTGAAACCTAGTTGAAATTTTATTTAGTTTAATTTTATTTCAGTTTCGTTTATTGATATTCTAAAAAAGGCTAGAGTCTGAAAATCAGAAACTGTGAAAGACCCTGAAGTTGAACCATTCTCCAAAAAAGGGTTCAGGTCATGTTTGGCACCATTCCGGTTCGCACAAAAGGAATAACTTTCTGACAGATGAGGTCGTGAATTCAATGAAGGTGGTTAGAAATAATTGCTCTTTCAGTTTTATGGCATGAGCGTGACTGTAGTTATTCGCGGAGGCTCAATGTAGGTTGGAGAATGTTATCCATAACTTATAAGAAGGTGTCTTTCCTGATGAGCCTAATGCTGTAAAAAAACTTCATTTTTGCTTTTCGTTCTTTAGTGAAATTGTTTTTATGACTACGTAGGAAACGATGAGGGATAAGAAAGAAAATGGGTTAAGAGATAAGCAGGTTTATGCATCATTCTTATTCGGTTGGTTTGAGGGATATGTAAGGAATAAAGAATGTAGACAGGGACATAATGTATGATGTAATCATGATGTGATCACTTTAATTGGGGATCAAGGTTCAGGAAAGCGGTATGCGTATGCGTTCAGATAGGTCATCGAATACTAAATATGCGGTATGCGGGGGCATATGCGGGGTATATGCAGTTCTATACGGTTTTCTAATTTTTAATTTAAAAATAAATAAATATCTATGAATAACATTACCACTGAATATATGTATCCAAGTGGAGTTAAAGAAGATCTAAGAAAAATGGTTCATGTTAGATTGGTGTGTATGTGCTTTTAATTGCCTTATATTTAATTAAAAAACGTTTACCATAAAAACTTCACATTTTAGATGATTCATAATAACAAAACTTCAATAAACGTACATGAACTACATGAGCGAAACCTCAATCGGCATGTGTAAAAATATCCGACGATACATTGTATATACTTGTGAAAATAATACATGAGAAAAACATAAAACATTGCATATACATAATGGTATAATGCATTGCAATTGTATACAAATGCATGCTATATTCTTACAAATGAATGAAGGAAGAGATAGAGCTACGAAATTAAGGACCTGAATGAGAAGAATGAAAAGTTGGAGCTGCTAGAGCAGTATGCGGGAGCACATAATGCACTGCTTCATGAAATCGGTGCGGACTGCATGTTGCACGGGCATATGCGGTTGCATATGCGGCCCGTGCGGCCAATTTCATGAACGCTGCTGGGGATTGATTATCTTGGTATAAAGTCTCTTTATCTTGTGATAATATTTTTTTCTAAAAAATGTCGAAAGGCTTGATGCCATTGCTAAGAAATTCGACAAATAGAAAATGAACGGCTTGAGGGGTCTTGAAATCTCTAGCTTTAAACTTTTGGTGAAAATAGAAAATGAACGGTAGGGCAGATCTTGGAATCTCTAGCTTGAAACTTGTGCTCAAATTCCATCTCTATTGTGGTCAACTAACATGGTAGTCACCAGTTGCAATACGAAACCTAGAAAGCAATGAAAATGACCAAAGCCCTACATATATTTTCGTAGAACTTAAAGAACCCTTTGGGCGTGGTATTTTTTTATGCATATTCATACTGAATCCTCTGTACAATTTCAGGCCTATCTATCCATCTTCAAGTGTCTGAAGCTCTGTCTTTGAAGTCAATATGAGATCAAGTTCGGCCATTGAGGAAAGGTCGGTCTTTGGTCTTCTTAACATGGGCTCTCTTCCATGGTGTCTCCCTGAGTTCGATTTAAAAAAGAGATCAGGAGACACGTTCGAGGCTTCTGAGGAGCTGAATGTTAGCTTCGTCCGTCAGTGCAGCATAACGCGATGTAGTAGTATCCTGAGGAAGCCATGTAAGTTTGAGATCTCTACTGAGATGGAGGCTGAAGATTCCAATGTTCCAGTGAGAAACAGCTCGTTTTCCTGTCTCTCCGGTGCTGCTCTTAGTGCTAACCATACCTTGGCCAATACAAACATTTGCAATGGTGTTTTTGGCGAGGAAATATTACCTCACCTCGATTCTCCGAAGTCGTTCAAGAGATTGGCATCTTCTCCGTCTCTATCTAGATTGGACTCCTTCTCGCATTCTCCAGTGGGTATCTCTCCGTTGGCCGGAAGCAATTCTCCAAACAGCGGCTCCTTTGAAAGCACTAGAAACTTGTTAAAACATTCAAGTGCTCCCACTGCTATTGAAACATCGAGCTTCCTGAATGCTACAGATGTGCAGATGGCTGGAGGAGCTGCAGGAGAGGATCGAGTTCAGGCGGTATGTTCCGAAGAAAATGGATGGCTGTTCTGTGGGGTATATGACGGATTCAACGGGAGAGATGCTGCAGATTTTTTGGCAAGCACTCTATATGATAATACTGTGCTTTACCTGCAGCATCTGGAATGGCTCATGAAGAGAAATAACGATTCTTTGGGCGTCCAAGATAAGCTGAATGTGATGTCTGAGGAACCCGAAGCGTTCCGTATTGGCGTACTGAATTGTCTCGTGCAGGCCCTTGCACAAGCTGAGAATGAATTCATGGAACGGGTCGAAGAGGAAATAAATGATAGACCAGATCTGGTTTCTGTCGGGTCCAGCGTTCTTGCCATGCTTCTGCATGGAGTGGACCTGTACATCATAAACTTAGGTGATAGCAGAGCCGTGTTGGCGACGAGTAATGTCTCTGGCAGCAGTTGTCTGCAAGCTGTGCAACTCACGGAGATTCACAACGTAGACAATGAGACGGAGCGCAAGAGAGTTTTGGCCGACCACCCTGATGATCCTTCCCCAATTACCGGCGGAAAAGTGAAAGGGAAGCTGAAACTAACTCGCGCACTCGGTGTAGGATATCTAAAGAAGGTAAAAGCTCTCTTCTTTGTGTGACTATCATGTTTCTGTATGTTAATTCGTGTTTAATGACATTGATCTCTTCTTGGCAGAGCAAATTGAACGATGTCCTTATGGGTATTCTGCGGGTCCGCAATCTACGCAGTCCTCCATACGTTTACACCCATCCTTTCACCACCAGCCACACGGTTTCGGAGAACGACCTGTTTGTTGTTCTGGGGAGTGATGGGCTTTTTGACTTCTTTAATAATGATGATGTTGTAAATCTTGTTTACAAATTCATCCAGGACACCCCGATGGGTGACCCTGCTAAGTATCTGGTCGAGCAACTCGTCATCAAAGCCGCTGAGAGCGCAGGTTAAATCATGCCTACCTTCATTCTTCATTCTAATGGTTTCTACAGTATTTTGCACCCCTTGACTCCGTTACGAACTTCCCATTTCATATGGATTTGCATTTTACTGATGACTAACGAAACTCCTATTATGTTCAGGTCTGACTGCCGAGGAGTTGATGTCCATACCAGTAGGAAGGAGAAGGAAGTACCACGATGACGTGACTGTCGTGGTGATCATTCTGGGGAACAAGCAACGTACGTCGACTGCATCGACGTCCCTGTAGAAGGATGTGAACGTCGGGTTCTGTCCTTTTTTCCCTCTGAACTATCGATTGCTAGCCGGGTTTGTACATGCCTTAAATCTGTCATTGGTTGCTAAACTGTTTGCTATATGGTTGTGAATGCCCTTTCCACAACGAAGGCCATGTAACCTTTTGGATGTGATTGGGATCCTTTTGGCCACTGTTTTGAATAATAAGTAAGTGGCTGCACATAGTTTGCAGTCCTTTTTTATCATCCATCTGTTTGCAACTGAATGCAGCTGATGTCCTGCATTATTATATAATCCTGCAGTCATGAATGATTTCCTCTTTGTTGCTTCTTGACGCATTGCACCAATAGATAGCCGAAATGGAGGTCGGTTATCGATTCATAGATGCGGTGTCTAGGTTGAGGGAGGAGACTGAATTGATACTGACAAAGTTTGATCGTAGATCCTAGATAATCCCTTGTAAATAACCTTGGGATAAGTAGTGGGGGCTACCACTAGTCAATTTGGGATGCGGTCAAGGGCTCCAGTAGGGTCCAAATCCAACAGGTTGTTTGGCTTAAGCATTTTGCGGATGTGGTCAATGACTCCAATTGGGAGCAAGCCCAACAAGTTGTCTGGGCTAGTAATCCCCAACAGTGGAATGGGTTCTATGGTCAGGATGTTATAGAACAAAAGAATTTAATCTGAAATGCCAAGTGAATATAGATCGGTTTTGTCTCATTCTCGAAGAAGTACATATCTTACTCGGATTCTCGCTCGGAATCGGGTTGGAAAAGGAGGGATTCTGGTTTGTAAGACATGCAATGAAATCATAGCTGGAATTGAAATGTATCCATGGGGCAAATACCTGCCCTATTTATACCCGACATGAATCATGGCATTGGGTCAAGGGGTCATCCCGCTCCATCAAAATGGTTATCCATTGGATTGGATACTCGATTTAGTGAAACACATAGTAGATTACCCATAGGTATCTATGGATATAAAACAATCTATGATGTGTCCAATGCATTGAAGAGTTGGCAGAGGCCTTGCGTGTAGTATTCTCTCTGTTTAGATTTGATGCAAGGATACACAAGTGTCGTCCTAGGTTGAATGTCCTGGTGAAGATATTTTTTATGTATCCAGAAAAATCTACAATGGATCTTGTAAAGATATTTCTTAAATGGGATTTTTACATCTATAATCATAACCTTGCATAATCGTGAATTACACAACAAACCCTAAATAGTCACTATGTCTCACACTCATAACCCTATGTTAGTTTTTCTGTTAACCCAATCATATCATTGGGTTAATTAACACATGATCTATCGAACTACTTTTAAAAAAATAAAAAAATTAAAAAGTGATGTATCCAGGAGGTGGTGGTAGGCCGCAGGGAGTGGCGGGGTGGGAGGGGCTTCCAGGCTTGCAGGTGTGCAGGGGTGCTTTCAGGCAGGAGGCGACGGTGGCATGCCGCAGGGAGGGGTGGGCTCGCAGGTGCAGGGTATGGGGGCTTCTAGGCAATGCCGCTTCCTCATCCTCCTATTCTTGTCCTCACCGCATTGACATGGGATGGGGTGGCCATCAGCCAAGCCAATTACGGGGGGTTGCCCACGTTCAAGCACGCATTGCTCGATCCCACGGGGGCCCTTCGAGGCCGGGTCGGGGGAGGTCGACTTCCACAGCTCGAGGGGGGGTGCTCTCGATGCTCGGGAGGAGGCGGGCGGGGATCGGGGGAGGTCGACTTCCACAAGCGGGGGAGACTGGGGGGAGGCGGGCTCGACGAGGGAGGGTTGGCGGGGGTAGGCCAGGGCCGCCCCGGGCTGCCCAGGAGGACGCGGGCGAGAAGTGGGGGGAGGTTGACTTCCAGAGCTCGACGGGGGGGAGGGCTCAACGGGGGAGGGTTGGAGGGGGGATGTCAGGATTGGTTGAGGCGGCAGGGGGTCGGGCTTGGGGGGGTCTCTGCCTGGGCTGGGCTGGAGGGTGGGCGGGCGTCGGGGGAGGTCGGGTGGGTGGGGTCGGGGGAGGAACCAGGGGGCGACCTGGGCTGGAGGAGGGGGGGGGGGGCTTCGACGGGACTAGAGGAGGAAGGAGAGGAGGAGGAGGTCGGCGACGGTGAGGGGGTCTGTCGTGAGGATGTGATGGTCGACGAAGGGGAGGGGGAGGAGGTGGTTGTCGAGGAGGAGGTGGAGGGATATGAGGAGGTAGGAGGGGGGAGTGTAGTTATTTGTAAATAATAAAACTTAAAGGGTGGAAAAAAATGTAAAAAGTTTGACGGATACCGTCAAAGTTAATGGAATATTGGATGGAAGTTGACTTGAAGGTTATAGGTGTAAGAGTTAAGACTATTGAAGGTTTTGGATGTAATTCACGATTACCAGGATTATAGGTGTAAAAATCCCTTCTTAAATTTGATGCGAATATAAAATCTAAGATCATGAATAACTAACAAGTTCATTAAGGCTAAAACATGCAGTCTGATCAGCCTTATTATAATAATGTCAGATACATCTTTCTTAAAGAGGGCAAATAATCTTGAGCAGCTTGCTATCTTATAAAAATAGCTTGGCATCCTGGATCGATGAGGCAGCACTGGCGGAAGAGCGACGCAGCGGTGGCGGTGGGAGGATATCTCCCCGTGATTAGTGTTGGTGATGCTGCTGAGAAATTATTTGGTGCGGGAGCTTCATCATCGTCGGAGAGGTCGCTAGGAGATCACCAACACAGAGCAGTGGACCTCTGACCCCTTCATGCCGTTGTTGGAACAACTAAAACAGTCTGTTTGGTTGTTGGGTTGGAGTGGGTTGGGATAACCTGATTTGAATAGTAACTGGGATGGTTATGATGGTTGAAGAGGATTGTAATAACGAATGTGATGTGATGTCACTATGATTTGTGATGGATTTCCAACCCAAGTAAAGAGAGGGGTAAATCGGATTACCCCGGGATAACCCGGTTACCAAACAAGCCCAACAGGATCGAGGTGAGGGAGATGGGGGTGCCCATGGAGGAATTGGATCGATCCGTTGATTTTCCACCAAATCCGAAAAGGAGGCACCATGGGGCATCGAGTAACATGGAACGGATAACCGGAATCGAGGTGTCCAAATGGGTATCCAAAAACCGGAGTCAAAGTCAGCTAGATCGGATCGAATATCCATCTCATTCGGTTACCATGAACATCCTTAGAACTTGAAACTCTACCGGTAGGAAGAGACTTGTTGACTCAGAGTAATTGGCATTCTTTGATCATAATCTGCGTATGTAAGTGCAAACGCTGTTGCTTACGAAACAATACTGAACCAAATGGTTTTCATATACTCCATCTTATGATTTATTAACATACTGCAACTGAGGTGCATTTGTGTATACGTGAATATGAAGAGAAATAGGGTTTTTGGTTAGTATTAAGTGTTTATAGGGTTTCCTTCTATCTCTATTTTTAATTCATTGGAATAATTTTACAGTTACAGCCATGCAAACTTTGCAAATAACATTGGTACTCCTACCCATGTAATATTTATATAACCCTATAAAAAATTTGATCAGCGGTTAAAGATAACAACCATCCTCATCATGGTTGAATATCACGAGTGACAAACTCTATCATTGGGTAACATGATCCTTTCATTATCGGGTTTGGATACACATTATTGATACTAGCATTCAAAAACTAACTATAGGAGAAAATATTGTAAAAGAAAAAGTCTCAAATTATTTTGCGTTAATAAATAAGAGTTTGTATATGTTAGAAATACTTTTATGTTTCATCTTGTTTAGTTGTAACCCATCGGGATTGTTTATGTACTTTTCCGTTTATGAGTGTTATAGGGTTTCATCATGTATAAGGACCCCCCGACCTCTTGAATAAAGCAATTTATTGTATTTTTTTTCATCTTTCTCCATATGTTATTTAAGCAGCGGTCCTATACCGGTGTTCTGACCTAAATCTCATTGCTACCACCAGCCCTTGTCTCTCCTCCTTACCATGGCCCTTGCGCGAGCTCCTTTCGTCGGCAAGGGCCCCGCGCAAGGCATGTTCTTCGGCTGCCCTTGCAACTAGGGCCTTGTGCGGGTGATGAATATGTGATTCATCACTCGGAGCTTCATCCCGCGAAGTTAGATGCATTCATATGCTAATATCTTAAAATTAACTTTCATGCAGTGGTAAATAATTTGTATAAATTAGCATTCATTTCTTCCTTCATAATCATCAGCACATATTCACCTGATTTCGTACATTTATATTAATTCATGTTAACTCCATTTGACATGCAACTGAATTCATTGTGTACATATCACTAACATTAATCAACAAAAAAAACTTAAAAAATACTAACATGTACATATTTGAATAAACCAAAATCCTAATTTTAAGAAAAACACCGCAAACGTCGATCTCTCTCTCATACAGTGTCCAAATGTACTCTATTCACTTTTAGTTTAATGTACATTTAATTATCTACAAATCAAGATAAAATTCAAAAGAATGGGAGTTCATTTATGGAAATTAAAGTTTGGGACCTAACTGTGCATTATACATTTTTACTGAATTTTGACATGTCATTTCATATGCATGTTACACTCATTTTGATCCTTTTTTTCATTTCTTATCTAAAAATATAAAAAACCAAAAAATCACATTCTTCTTCTGAAAACCTAATTATCAGAATTATTTAGAGATTAATTCTGAACCCTCATATTTCCTCCCTAAGTCTGACCTTGAGACTTATCCAAGTAAAATAGATAATCTTGATCGTATTGAGACTTGATTCTCTATGTCATTTCTCGATGTGATTTTTTTTTGCGAATCTCCTTTTGCCCTGCTACAAAAATACATGTAAATTAACAACAGTAGTTTTCTATGCTCATCAAATGGTGTAGTTGCCAGTGAGGTATACAGTTTACTAGTATTTTTTAGATAATTTAGATTTTTGTTTTTTCGTCTCGGTGTAGTTTGATCCCCGATTCTTCTTGTATTTATTTCTCTATTTATTTCTTAGTATTGTTATTTCTTTTATTTTTGTATATATTTTTCTGAATATCTCTTTAATAATTGATCTCTTATTTTTCATGCAAGGCACCCGGTGGACTTGGAGAGGCTTTCTCGGAAGCCAACGCAACTCAGAGCAACTAGAGGCAGGCGATTCTGTGGATCGAGCCCGCTGAGGAGGGATCGAGGAATTTTTATTTTTGATTTTATTTGAAGAGAGTGTGTTTTCCTTATTAAATTTTGTAATTAATTTGTAATAATTGCATGTTTTTAGCGGTCTTCATTTGAACGCTCGCGCTTGTACTCAGATTGGACACTCAGCCTATCAGGCCATATTATTTATGGTACTTAACATAGATCTAGGATTGCACATTGACTATTAGAGATACTAGATTTCATTTATTGCACTCGTAGTCCTAGGTACACACATTCACAACTAATAGATGCACTAAATATTCTACTTAACCAACTTTAACACGTCCTTCACTCACTAGTAGAACTATCTGTCTAGGAGTAGTTTTTTGGTGCATTCATATAGATTAAAATTCAATTATGTTTAGCATCTGCATGGAGATTGTGAGATCATTGTAAGTATTTATACTTGAGCATGCATTATTGATTTGTTGAATTCCATCGACTTTTCTGACTTCTTCCTATGTGTTTTCTCACTTAGGGTTTAAAGGAAATTGGGATAGCTTGGTCAACGTGCTTGGTTCTGAATGTCAAAGCAAGTGACCATCAAATAAAATCAAGACTATTAAATAATATTGATTAAATATAAATCGAATAAAACTTGGATAACACTGCGTTGCGAGAGAGTAACCCTGATCCTTGTACACAGGTACTTACCTCTAGACTATGAGTAGGTAAAGACGAAGCCTTAAGGTTAGATCCCAAAACCCTAGACATGTGCCCTAAGTCTCCATATCTGACTCTTGTAGATTTTGGGGGATGTAGCACTCGCTTCCGACCATAGAGAGATATTTGGGTGTGCAAGTCTAATATTTCCTTTAGGGGTGTAATATAACTGACAGCTCGGGAAGATCACTTCTTTAATTGAGGGATAGTAGAACCACATCTAGGCATCAAGGAGACTCACTTGTGTGTAACAGATTCCAAGCTTGTATTATCACCTAACTTAAATTCAAAAGATAAATGGTCGGACCTTTGCAACCCTCATTATGTTAAGTTTGTGAAATTAGGGTTGAATTGCGCATTGAATTGTGTGTGACTGTGCATTACACGCCGTCACATATTTTCTCGCCTCTTAACTTGAATATCATGCTTGAACTCGTATCTTTTGAACCGAAAGATGGAAATTTGGAGTGATTTTAGTTCAGACTCCGTGAACACTTCACTGAATGCTCCAAATCTCATGTCTTTTCTGGTCTGCGATGACTATGTTCGTAGGCTCAACTGCTTCCTATATGACCCTTTTCTCAGAACTGGAAACCATCCTCTAATGTTAGGGTATTGTCAGACCTAGTCGATGCTCGAATATCCTCTAGTACCGAGAGTGACCCTCTCCTCGATGCCTCTAGATATTTTTCTTCAGCAAGAGTTTACATGAATCCACTTTTTTATTGCTAGTAACAAAGAAGAAACAGAGATGCCAACCAAGAAACCAGCATTCGAAGAAGATGACCAGAATGATCCCAACAAGCAGATTTTAGCTAGGTTGGTACAAACAGAACAAAATAATCTGACTCTTGGAGATGAGGTGACCCGTTTGAGAGCTGCAGGAGGAGAAGATGGATCGATGCAAGATGAATACAACCCTACAGAGAACCAGATTCAGAGCTAGTTTAGGTTGGTAACACCTTAAGAAGCATACGACCCGAAGACATATTTCTTGGATTTACTCTTCAAATCAATGGGAAGGAGATAGAGGAATCCTTTGCATTCCTACAATAATTCGAAATGATTTGTGATAACTAGAGTAACCCTTGGGTCGATTAGGAATATATCTGGTTGTGTGTGGTCCCGTTTATCTTGACAAGTAAGGCATCTTACTAGCTGAAAAATTTGAGAACCGTAGTGACTAATGGAATCAGTTCAAGGATGTGTTCTTGAAGAAATTTTATCCTCTGAATCGAATTAACCATATGAGAGCACAAATCACGAGTTTCACGTAGTTCTCTCATGAACCCTTTCATAAAGCATGGGAGAGATTTAAGGATATGTTACAAAAGTGTCTTTTCCACGATATTATCAAGTTGATCCTTGTACAAAGCTTATTTCAAGGACTCATACTTGAGATGCAAGCACTAGTGAGCGATTCCTGTGGAGGTAGCTACCTGAATAAGAATGAGGATGCCATCTGGAAGATTTTCGAACATATGACAGATACGAGTCACTCCCATACTGCTAGTAGAGCTTACCACCAAGCTCCCCATGCCCAATCAACCATTGAGGAGGGGCAAGAGAACCATGACAAAGGTAGCATATGATCTGATTCCTAATATGGGGATTTTTCTTTGAGAAGCTGAGTTCAATGGAGCAGATGACGAAAAAAGTTGGTGACTTGCTCAAGCTCACTGAATTGCCAAAGCATGTGGAAAGCTGAGAAGGTAGACTAGTTAAGCCTTCCTACCTCGACTGTAACTCATTATCCCATGCGTCGAGTCCATCACATTCAGGAGCATCCTATGTAGGGGCAGTACATCGATCAGGAGCAGTACCACATTCAAACTTACTAGTAGACCGAGACAATAGTTAAGGTAGCTTACATGGAGCCTCCACAGGGAGTGGGAAATCAATGGAGTATGGTATACCACTGATCCTGCCAGCTCCGCTCCTATAGCATGTTAGTATCGTCCATAACTCACATGTCAGCAGCTGTAGCAGAGACAACAGTATCAGTCATGCCAGTGAAGCCCACCCATAGGTCAGCGGTCATACCGTCAGCCACAATAGAACTTTCAACAGGGATGATCACGTGGTTATCACTACCGACAGCCTCCCAGAGGCAAGAGACGGGATCATCCAATGCACGTACCTTAGACTTCCAGTAGATTTTAGAGAAACTCCAAAGGATCACCAATGAGATACATGATATGAGGGTTGATGTCAATCAGGTATTGCATTGGTAGGATGAGCACTTTACGTCCAAGACCTCGCTCCCTGATGAAGCGCTAAGTGCATGTATTAATTTCGATCTGTTTTAGCACGTGCTCTTAGAATCTCATACAGAACTGAGAGAAAATTCAATGACGAGGTTCTCATCTTAAATTTTTAACCTGGAAGTCCATGGTCGAACACAAGGATGCGAGCACTTTAATGGTTAACTTTAAAGAATTAATAAATTTTGATAGTAATTTAAAGATTTATTACTTTGAGATAATGCATATTACACAATTAACTTAGAACTTTAACACAATTTTTTATGCCAATAATTAAGTGCAAACATAGATGCATACACAAGACAGACAAGAGATCAACATTTAAAAGAAACTCGCAACAAGAAACTTGGATGATTGATAGAAAAGCCCTGAACAATTATACTTTTAATGCTTCAAAGATGATTCACATTCAAGAAAAATAGATCTTAAAGACAACCATGCTTGAAATTATAAAAATAATCATTCATAATATTCGAATTCAAATAGATTACAACAGTCAAATAAAGTCGTTCAAACATTGACAATTAATGCATGAATGATTAATCAAAGTCAACCACTCATGCTATTACAAGATAGAATGTCAAACCAGCTTTGAAACAAGACTAAAATTGCATTAATTGGATTTCAGGATAACAAGATATTCAACAAAGAATTCAGGGGTACAACTACAATAAAAACTTCCAAGTTTTCTTATATATAAGGACAGACAAGGACTTAAACGCAAGTAAGAAAAAATGCATGGGCAGATGTGTAAATTGAAAACAGTCGAAAGGAATTATCTGTATTTACTTCAAATTGTAGGACTGAATCTGCAATTTACCCACAAACATGTGCAGTTCAAGTGATCTTCTAGGCTCGGATAAGAGGGCTTGGGACACGTGACTGCTTCGAGTGTCCCTTTGAGTTAGGCATGGCAGTCAAACCTGCGGCTTGAACCGTTGCTTTAGAGAGCAACGTGGTTGATCCGAGATCATTGGATCTCGCCCAAATATGGGAGATTAATGGTCACTGCTCTGCTAGTGTTCTTGAAGTCCATCGTGCACGGTGGAAGCAGGGCAGAGCTCCGATGAGGTTTATCCTTCTCCTCCTTTGTCTTCTGTCGATCTGAAGAACCAATTAGCTTCACTTGACGTCGGGGAAGAAGATGGTTGCTCGGAGAAGACGCAAGGATGCCTGAAGTTCCTGATCGATGAAGTGTCGTTGAAGATCGAATAGGAGAGGAGTTCCAATTCATTTTCCGATCATTGAAGATGCATTGCCATGCATTGTTAGTCTAAAACGATAGACAAGTTTATGTACTAACAAAATGCATTGATTATAGGATGAGATGGTGGGCTATTCGAAGGTTGAATAGGAGCCCTAATGGGGGCCTTCTTCACACAGAAGAAGGTAATGGATTGAAAGATCACAGATATGGAGATAACGAATTGATAGCTAGGGTTAACACGCGTGAATGACTGATCAACGGTGGAGGTATCCAACCATTCAGATAAGCATAGGAAATTGTAGCAATTGAGGAGTAAATTCTCAAAACTACAATAATAAAAAACCAAGTTCTGACATGAAACTTGAACTTTGAAGAAGGAATGGAATCAATTGAATCTTTAGCTGAAAGACAAAGCTAAGAGCCGTGTCGTCTTTGCTTAAAGTTCTTGGCAAAAGAACTAAGCTCGAACAACCTCAAATCTAGGTTTTGACTTGGTCTAAGAAACCAAGGTTCTCACTTGAGCTTGCAGCCTATTCTCTCTTGATCTCAGTCTCACTCTCTGTCACTGAGGAGGTCAGAAAGCTAAGGAGAGCTCTTGCAAGGGTGGACAACCACCGCACAAGGCGGAGGTGGGGTATTTTAAGAAGGATAAGGCAGAGGTTGCGGGTGGTTTCATGGGATGTTTACGCCTCCGCCATGGATAGGGAAGTTAGGTTTAGGGAATAATGCGTGGTTGGTGTGAATCTAGGGAGTTAGGGATTCATGGTGGTAGTTGGTCGGAAGGGATCCTGAAGAAGTAGGGATAATAGGTTAAAGATGGGGAGTCAGTCAGTTTGCGAAGGAGAAAGGAAACTGCTGGAGGTTGAAGAAGAAACATGTACCGTTGGATCTTTTGATCCAACGGATCCTGTAAGGATGCAGATGGGCGGGAAATATTTGTTTGATCAATAATCAATCAGACGACGAAGAATGGGCACAGGTGGCGCACGATGAGCGGGCTACGTGGCGCGCTCTGGAAGCGTCACATGGTCCAGTAGAAATTGAAGAAAATTGACAATTCAAAGAAAAATCAAGAAAAAATAGTTAGAGGTCGATTTAGAAAAGGTGGTGAAATAAAAGTTGATCTCAATGAGATCCACAACTTTCATGTATGAGTCAAAGAGATTAGAGGTCATTTGTACATAGATAAAAATTAAATACTATTAAACACTATATAGAACAATTTTCTTTAATTTTCCTTTTGCCTATTTTTTGTATTTGTATTTTATTTTATTCTAGTTTATTTATATACAATTTTATCTAATTTTTATTTGATTTTTAATAAAAAAATAAATACATAAAATATTATACCATAATAATATATAGTAATTAGTGTTTATTATATCCAACACATAAATTAGCAATTAGTGTTAATTAGTCAATGAATCGAGTATTTTAGCTTAAGTAGAGGAAATAAATATGATCAATTAAGCCGATAAATCTGGAATTTATCACTCACCCTATATTTAAGCTAAGCTCGTCCTCGAGCTAATGAAGAAAGAATTGATTAGTTTAATTAGTGAGATCCCTGACATGTACAAGTGAGTATACAAGGCGTGATTTGACCTAGAACACTAGGTTTTAGAAATCCTAAAACTCTAAGTTGATACAAGTCTTAATCAAAAGGAGTTCAACTCCTCTAATTGTCAGACTCTCAACGTATACGTAAATATAAGGAATATGACTTAATGTTGACGGCAATAAGAGAATAGAAACAAAACATCACCGATAATTCCAAACTTGGAAGCTCTCCTAAAGACCCAACCCTCATCTCTAGGGAATAAATCTAGTCTCTTGCCTTAATCCACCTTCTCTTTAGTTTGTCAGACTTTAAAAGGATAGATGAAAGGCCAGATTATGGAGGATATAGGATTGTGTACTTATTTTCTCTTCCTCTCACTGGAATAAGGTTCTCTCTAGTGCCAGAATGCAACACACTTTTATTTTGATTTAGCCCATCATTGTGTCCGTCAAAAGAAGTCGGAGTCGTCTGCACTTGTTTTCCTGGGAATACATCGAGGTGTGCCTTTTTTGAGTATCTATTATACCTTCTACACTCAAACTTGTAGTACGGTGCAGAGGCCTTTTGAGCGCTAGCCCAACTCATGGTCCTAAATAGCTTTGGTACAAATGGACATTTAGAAATGGTTGGGAGCATTTGCCTTTGGTGGTAGCTCTTTGATATGTATGTGTGTATGTGACTTTGTATAATGAGAGCTTTTCATTTATCATTTCTTTCTTTATTTTTGGCTAGCTCCACTGCTTTTACCTAAAGAATGGTGCACATTGATCAACTTATTAATTAATGTCATCACATCTTGGCACGTTAATTTTAATCAAGAGATAGCATGAGAACAAGTATCATATTGGCTAAGATGCTGACACTCAGGTTTCATGAAGCCATCATTAATTTTATCCCATCCTCGAGCATCATAGGAATCAGGTCCAAACTCAAACTTCCAATCCCAGTTTCCTTGGTGATACCTTGACTCATCTCAATCATCATTGCAGTCGTGCATGCGAGTGAAAGTCAAATTCTTTTTAAGGTAGATTAAGCATGAGATATAGCATGCATATCTTCCAACTAGGAAAGTATGAATTTTTAAGTCCAAACACCCTAATGATTAATACATGATAACTCTAAGTCTAGAGACTCCTTAAACAAAGTGTTGAAGATCATCTCAAGCCTTGAGTGCATAGTGAAAATGTGTCAAGGAAATACATCAATTAATAAGTTAGAAATTTCTACCAAAGGTTTTCAAGAATTGTGATCTTTATTAAAACGGATCGGTTAGCTTTGATAGGATATCACAGAGATGTAATACAAAGACCCCAACATATCAATACATACTTCAACTCCTTAGAAATCAAGATCAAATCTCCGAGGTTTATAGTCACAAGCTGCCTCATGTTTTAACTGCTTTTTCCTAATAGAGAAAACTTCTGAATCTGAACAAGAAAGATCTTCATCAACTCGAAATTTTATCCTTCTAGAATGATATCACTCTTCCTCGAAAGTAATATTCAAATCTACATGGGAAGCCTCAAAATTCTTCATGATCATGGGAAGATGAATTGATCCATGAAATCCTGCGATAGACTTTCGGATTTTTCTTAAAAGAGAAAAACTAGAAAAAGAGGAATGATCTAACTTACAAGAAAGGTGATTTTTCATCAAGTGTACATCCTCGAGAAAAGGTAAAGGAATTTCCCTATCTAGTTCTTCTATCAAAAGATTATCCTCCTTAGTTGGCATCACTCTTTTCAGAGAACTCCGTATCAACTTAATCTTCCAAAATACATAATCTATATCTAGATTTTTCTCCATGTCGTATCCTTGTACTATTTTAAGGAAAGGCAACCTTATAAATAAAAATGACGAGACGGTCCAAAGAAACGTCACGACCTCTAAGGTGTAATTAAGACACAAAGGAAACTGAAGAGACATTTTTAGAGGATAGTGAGATTTTTTATTATTTTTTATTATTTTTTATATTAGAGTATTAATTAATTAGACTTATACCCTTAGTTTTGAAAAGAAAATTTTGAAAACTTTTTGCAAATATTATCACATAAATTTGTAGATTTTCAAAAATATTTTTCAAAAATGTCAAGTCGTATTTTTGCAAGCCATGGAAAATATTTTTGAAAACCATGTAAAATAATATAATTTTCAAAAATTATTTTCAAAATATTTTTTACACAAATCAGTTCAAAAGTGTAATACGATACCCATAACCCTAATAATTTGAAAAAAAAATTAAAATATGAGCTATGGCTAAAGTATATAGACAATATATATGGTAGACCCCCCCTATACTTAGATTTTGCTATGTCCTCATAGCACAAAGTGAAATGAATCCATAGCTCACGCTAAGTATAAAAGAATAAACACGAACTGAATTCAGAATCACATATGCATTCATGAGTAAAAGAATCAGTTAGAGGATAATAAGGATCCGGGCCCTCCTATACTTAAGTTGGAAAATAGCTTAAGTATAAAGATAGGAAATAGAAATTAAGTGACCTGAGAGGAACATTTAGAACGGAATTGGATCCCCCTATACTTAAGCTGAAAATAGGCCCAATATAAAGAATAAGAAGCTTAGTGATGAAGGGATCACTGTTGATTGAATCTCAAGATGATGAATCTTAGGAGATGATACTCATGCCTTTTCTTATCATTTTCTGATGGACTGGGAACTGTATTGGTAGGCATGAAGTTGATCATTTCTATGGGATTTAAACTTTCTAACGAGTCTATAAAATGCTTGAGTAACTTCCCATTCACCAAAAAGGATGTTGCATTCTCTGATGATTATGAGATTTTTATACTACCATTCTCATGCACTTCCTTAACAATGAAAGGACCCATCCACTTTGATTTAAGTTTCCTATGAAAAATCATTACCTTTGCATTAAATAACCATACATTTTGTCCAAGAACTAAGTTTTTATATCTAATATGTGAGTCATGCCATTTCCTAACTTTGTCCTTATAGATCATGTTGTTGTCATATGCTCGGTTACGGATTTCCACTAGCTCATTTAGGTCAAGGTCTCTACATAGTTTTCCTAAGGGACAGCTCCAATTAATCTTTTCATATCCCATTCAGATTTATGTACTAACTTAGCAGGCAAAAGACATGGCTTGCCGTAAATCATCCTAAAAGGTGAAGTGCCAAGTGGTGTTTTGTAGGCCGTTCTGCAAGTCCATAGAACTTGATCCAACAACTGAGATCGATTCTACATATCTGGACGGACTAACTTCTGGAGAATGTTCTTCACATCCCTATTAGAAACCTCAGCCATGCCATTTGATTGAGGGTGGTAAGGACTAGTTATTTTGTGCTCAAAATTATAGCCTTGACTAAAGATTTCATCAAAAATGGCTACCTCCATCAGAAATGAATAATTTAGGTACCCTGAGCCTTGAAATAATATGATCTTTGATAAATTTGCAAACAATTTTTTCATCAGCAGTTCGGATTGGGATAGCTTCTACCCATCTTGTTAAGAAATCAACCGCTAACAAGATATACTTAAAACCTTGGCTATTAGGGAAAGGACCCATGAAATCTATGCCTTAAGCATCAAAAACATCACAAAAATTTACAGGTTGCACGGACATTTCATCTCTAAAACCAACAATCCCTCCCATTCTCTGACAAACAGGCACGACCGTACAAAATTAGCTGCATCTATAGATATGGTCGGCCAATAGAAACGGCATTGCAATATCTTGTGAGCAGTTCTTTTTCCTGAGTGGTGTCCTCTAGATTCAAGTGAGTGACAATATGTGAGGACACTCGTATATTCCTCTTGAGGAATACACATTCTCCAGACACAATCCGATCCTTCGAAGAAAAGGAATGGACCCTCCCAATGGTATTTCCTCGAATCCGATTTAAGTCGGTCTATACCGCTTCTAGTACAACTATGAGAAACTTGCTTTAAGACAATGAAGTTAACCATGTTGGCATACTATGGGAGTGAATCTACAACACAAATAGATTTGTCTGGAAAAGTTTCTTGAATAGGCTCAGAATCAGGGGAATCCTTCAATTCAATTCTTTATAAATGACCAACCACTACATTTTTTACTACAGGTTTATCCTTTATTTTCAAATCAAATTCCTGGAGTAGTAATATCCACCTAAGAAGACGTACCTTCGCATCCTTCTTTTCCATGAGATACCTAATGGTTGAATGATCGGTATAAACTATCACTTTAGAGGCAAGAATAACTAACCTAAACTTCTCTAAAGCCTACTGCAAGCATTTCTTTTCAGTTATTGTAAAATATAACTGTGCTTGATCCAAAACTTTGCTTGCATAGTGAATAGCAAACGGAATCCAATCTCGTCTCTGCCCCAAAAAAGCACCTATAACAAAGTCTGAAGCGTTAGTCATGATCTCAAAGGGAAGAGACCAATCAGGAGCTTGCAGAATTGGCGAATCGTAAATCTTCTTTTTAAGAAGCTCGAAGGCCTCCAAACACTTGTGATCGACAAAGAAGTCGGTGTCTTTTCCTAAGAGCTCAGTCAGTGGTCGGGCAATTTTAGAAACATCATGAATAAATCTTCTATAAAATCCAACATGCCCCAGAAATGACCTGACTGACTTGATGTTGGTTGGTGGATCAAGTTTCTTAATCACGTCCACCTTAGCAGGATCTACCTCTATTTCTTTTTTGGATGTTACATGCCCCAACACAATACCCTCCTTGACCATGAAATGACTCTTTTCCCAAGAGAATATCAGATTCACTTCCATACACCTTTGAAAAACTCAGTCCAAGTGTGCTAAACAAGAATCACATGAATCACCATGAACCGAAAAATCATCCATGAAGACCTCAAGGAAATCCCCAACCATTTCGGTAAATACTACAATCATGCACCACTGAAATGTGCTTGGGGCATTACACAACCCAAAAGGCATGCGCTTGAATGCATATGTGTTGAAAGGATAAGTAAAGTTAGTCTTTTCTTGATCTTCAGAGTGATTTCTACTTGATTGTAGCATGATTACCGTCAAGAATACAAAAGAACTCTTTCTCAGCTAATCTCCCAAAATTTGATCAATAAAAGGCAATGGAAAGTGATCTTTCTTGGTCTCAGCATTCAGGCGTCTGTAATCAACACAGTCATGCCACGATATGGGTACTCGTGTCGCAATCTCAACTCCTTCTTCATTGATCGCCATCTGAATTCCCGACTTACTTCGGGACACCATGCAAAGGTTCCACCCATTTGGAGTCAGAAATAGGGTAAATAAACCTACTCCGTACCATTTTTCAATTTCTTTCTTAACTACTTCCCTTAGATATGGATTAAGCCTCTTTTGAAACTCATGGGAAGGCCTAGCATTTTCCTCACTAAAAATATGGTACGAACAGAATACGACATTTATACCCACGAGATCCGACACGGTCCAACCTATAGCCTTACAGTTCTTTTCTAACACTTCTAACAACTTAGTCTCAGGTTCCTCAGTCAAACTAGAACTAATGATGACAGAAAACTTATTCTTTGGTCTAGTAAGGAAAGTGTACTTGAGTGTAGAAGGAAGTGGTTTCAACTATGGCACAGATGAATCATCAGATGTATCAGGATGAACCACCATTGAATCTGGATATGTGCTACTTAGTGGAGAATCTGGAGATGATGTAACTGTAGCATTGTCTACCAACTGTACTGAAGAATAAGGAGTCAGATTGCCAAAATTAAACAGTAAGTCGGCCAAAGCCGCATCTAACTCATCATCTACTTCCATTGATTGTCCCGAAGGAATGGGAACTGACAAGTCCAAAGGGACTTCTGTGTCATCAAGGGAGTAGGGTGATGCACATGTCAAGAACTCTAGTAACAAATCAGTGACTGTTATGTGAACCTTGTCCTCTCCTGATGAGAGTACCTCATTTTGTATTGTTGGATTTTGTACCCAAATCCCAACTGAATTTACTATATTGCAGTCTGCCTCGGGAAATGAAGAGAAATATGTGCTTAACTCTGAATCAGGTCTCTGCCATTTTGTTTCTCTCATATATAATTCCACTTCTCCGCCTGGAGAACGGGAACTTCATCATCCCTGTTTTATAGTCAAATGATACTCCAACGGTCCTAAGGAATGGTCGTCTAAGGATACTCTATTAATCTCTCCAATGATGAGGGATATCCATTTCAAGGGCCGTGAAGTCCACCTTGTAATTTTGTCCCTCAATAGAGATAATGACATTCTTGATTTCACCCTTAGCCTTTTTCATTGATTTATCTGCAAACTGAAGTATCGCTCTAGATTTGCATAAAGAGTCCAAATGCAGTTTTTCATATAAGATGAAGGGTAATAAATTGATCGAAGAGACATTATCTAGGAGAGTGTATGCAAACTCCATGTCATTGATATGACTCACCATATAATGTGCACCTAAATATCTCTTCTTTGTGGCATATTCTGGTTCTTGATACAAAAATTAGTGGCAATAAAAAGAATATGTGTCTTGATATTGTTGTTTGGTTTCTTCCTGCTAACTCTACTTAGCGTGCATCTCATCTTCAGATATTTTTGAAAGGCAGGGTGACTAGCCACATACTCATCAAACAACACTTTTACCATGATATTATCTCTACAAAATTGCGCCACATCAAGATCGTCTTTCTGAATCTTATTAGTGATGCGCTTTCTTGCTGTAAGAGTACAGGGAAAAGGGATAGGTAGAGAATGAGGTGAAGACTCAATTTCAGAAACAATAACATGCTCCTTATTAGAAACTGAGTTTTTCAAACATGAATCTTTTACAATTGGAATAACAACGTGACAATCTACTTTAGGGCAGGGAATGCCTGCTAAATGTACATTCTCCTTGTCCGAAGGCACAAGATCCTTCGTAGACTCTGAATCTGATATGTGATGCTCATCTCTTGCATTCCTCCACAATCTTCTTCTGGAAGTACTTACTTTCCGAGAAAGATGTCTGACTTCATCATGTTATGAAGTCTCCTTAGCTTGATCAGGTACGACTACGGTCAGTCCGCTCCTAAGAGACATATGATTAACATAATCAAACGGATGGATCTCGTAATCAGATTTGTGAAAATCTGAATAGTATACCTGATCCATAGAAGGATGTTGATGTGATTTATTCAAACTATTGAGATTATCCTGAACTTGGGCTGGAATGGATGTAGATGGAATACTACACTCATCATGTAGACGAGAGAGACGGTTTAGATCGACCCTCAAATCATGTACTTCATTTCTGTGTGAACGGAGCTCCTTTAAAATCTGCCGCTGAAAATCCATTGAACCTGACGATGAATGCTGCTGCTGGGAGAATGTAGAAGGGTGTGAAGAACGTGAAGACTACTGTTGCTGGGTATGATTCTGAAAGTGCGGACTATGCTGGCCCGCCTGATATGACTGCTGACGCCCAATCTGTTGTTGTTTCCTTGATGCTTGATAGGAATTGACTCCAGAGCTCATTGGTGTTGGAAGAGATTGGGAGTATATGATGTGTTGTAGAATATTTGAGCATTGATAAGAAAATTGGTCCCCAGAACCTCCTTGCTTGGAAGGGTCATTGGTGTACCGCACACCATTTACTTCCCATACTTGAGAAGGCTCTTCAGTAATAGTTTCTACTGATGGTGGTTGTTGCTGACAAGGATAAACTAAAGGTTGGTTTTCAACCCATGGCTAGATTGACCCTGACATCTGTTGCTCTTGAATCTGATGAACACGGTATACTGAAGTAGCTGATGCAGTTACAATAGGCATCTTCGTCTTTGATATCTTCTCAGAAAGTTCTGCCATCTACTTAGGTAATTTGGACAAATTAGTGTCCAACTCATTCATCCTCTTATCTATCCTTTCGACCACTGTAAGTTTAACTGCTATTAAACCTAATTCAAAAGGATCTATTGTAGCTTTTGCTCCTCCACCAGATAAAATTGAATTGTTTGTCTCCAATTGAGCTCTAATAGCGATGTGTGCTCTACTTGTTTCAACCATTCGTTCAAACACCTTCCAGTCGGTATCTGCTCCTCGAAGTTTAAGTACCTCCACAAGCATAACTAAACCCTGCACCTCATGGTGTAAATTGCATTATACAGTGTGAACTAGGATGATAGGCTCTTAGCCATGCCAAGGATACTTTTGTAGAAGATCTTTAAATCTCTCCCATGAATCACAAAAAGCTTCATTTGGAAGTTGGGAGAAACTTGTGATACGTGAACGCGTCAAATTTGTTCTACTCAAAGGGTATAACTTTTTCAAGAATAAATCCTTGAGCTGGGCAAAAGTTGTGATATCTACCCCCCAAGTTTTTCAAAAAAGCTTTATCCTTCGAGGCAAATGGAAGGACTTTGAGGCTTATATAGTCTTGGCTAACCCTAGGATGTCTAAGGTTAATCAAGACTATAGGGTCTATTGTAGGGTCTGTTGCAGCAGACGCTGCAGTAGACTTGTGAGCTGCTCAATCGTTCGAGTGGTTCACACAAATTCATTGGGTACGAGCCCGCAAAAAGGATGAATTCGTGTGAAACGCTCGATCACGATCAAGCGGCTCACGGTTCTACTGTAGTATCTGCTGCAGCAGACCCTACAGCAGACGATCCACTTTGTTGCATGTGGGGTTAAGTCTGGTGACTATCAGAGCACTATAGATGTTTTTGTCAAGTTGGAGGAAATCTTGAGAAACGTCCTTAGAGGAAACAATCCTCCCCCATGGGGTGTAAACTGTTTGGTGCGGTTCATTTAGCATTTTTAGATATTCGAGTTCGGTTCGGTTCTATAAGATGAAATGGTGTTAATGTTCGATTTGGTTTGACCCTAATTCGTGAAGGTTCAGTTCGGTTCGTTAACATTCGATTACCATTGAAACTCTTTATAATCTAAGTATTTTGAGAATGTGGAATGATCATAGTCATTTGATATGTCTTGATCAAGGGCCGTGTATTTTCATGATTACACCTCATTTGCATCATGGTGCAAATTCCTCATTACACATATTTTTTTGAAAAAAAACATACATAAATGTATATAACATATATTATGTATTGAGTTTTTAACGAACCTAACCTGAGCAAACCTACCATTTCAAAATTCAGTTCGTCAATTCTGAATTGAATATTTAACTAATTAAACGTGAATATCGAGCTTGAGATTTTCTTGACACTCCTACCCTCCATGTTAAATTGATGATTTCATACATTTCTCAATCCAAAGTGTATGGAACCCCTTAGAACCCTCGTGAGATTCCTTTAGCATATAATAGTGTTTTCGGATTTGGGCATGATGACATTATTCATGATGATCTTCGTTTCTTCACACGTCAAGTTTTGGTTAAAATATCTACAACATTACGTGGATGATTATGAGAGCAACGAAAATTCATGGAAAAGTGAAATCTGCAACTTTTTTGTGGGTGTTGATCGATAAATTGAAGGGGGCTTATCTATTTGTATGTTCGATTAGTGGGCTATAAGGACACATATGAAATGGATTGAAACATGTTAATGATGGAAATATATGAACAAATATTTTATGTAGAAATCCTCAAATGACTTGTGATTCTTATAACATTTTCCTTCGATTAAATATAAGGGGAAAGGAGTTTAGCTCCCCATGGAAAGATATATGTGGTGAGTACATGAGAAAAAGCCTTACGACGATATACATGATCGAATGCAAATTCAAATGCATAACATGTATAATTGAATGATTCACCTAAACAGTAACAACAATGATGGTTGTATTTGTTCATGCTTTCATAGGAGTGGTATTTGTATAGAACGACATATACTAAATAATGAGCTTGACTTTTTGTGCAGTTTTCTTTTGCTTCAACTTATAGCTTTTACTTTTGCTGCTGATAGACATTGTTGTGAGATTGAGAGTACAGTATCATAATTTTACATATATGTATGATGTATCTTTAGGGTGTGTTTGATACGTGGGTTGGGGTGGGTTAAACTGGTAGAAAGTAATTCATTTTTGTGTTTTGGTATTTGGATAGGGGGTTAAACTGGGGGTAGATTTGTTGTGGGTTTGTTGTGATATGATTGTATTGAAGTTTGGAAAAGTTACTAGTTATTGTGATGTAATTCTTTAAAGTTTGGAAAAGTAAGTAGAAGTGTAGTACTTTATAATTTATATATGATACATGATAAAATAATATATTATTTGTTGATGGAATTGATGAAAGAGAATTGATTTATTTAATGTATTAGAAAAGAGAAAAAAGGAAGCCCACATGACAGAGAGAAAGAATGGGTTAAGGAGGTAAATAATTTAACCCCCTACCCGAACGGGATCTTAATGAACATAAATAATTTTTATAGAGACAAAACTAGGGTTTTTAACTTGTGGCGGCCAAAGAGACAAAGAAAATACACTCATATATTTTATAAAATAGATACCGAATTCTTATATCGACTATATGATAATATTCATACTAATCTTCATGTATATAAATACATAAATTTTAGTAAGTTTATTATTTATATAATTTGATCATAGACCCGATCTGTTAGTAGGGATTACTATCCCACACAACTTATTGAGCTTGGGTCCAACTAGAACCTTTGACCACAACTAAAATGTTTAAGCTCAAATTGTCTAGTAGTAGCCTCCACTACTTATAACTTAATATCATACTTGAGACTAAAAAAAACTTAATATCATACTTTGTGATTACTAAATGTGGTACTATTATGTGGTGCTACAATCTCTCATTTATATGCATCCTCCCCGTTACCATATGGATTGTCACGTCTTCCAAACAATAGTGTTGGCCCACGTCCTTGTGTAGTAGTTTCCTCCTATCTCTTTGATAGGATATATCGATTTCTTGAGTAGCCTTTCTACTATTATAGGTAACTTGCTTTGATATCACATGTAACATCCCAAACATAGACATGGTCCCTTGACAGGGATTACTAGTCCACACAACTTTTTGAGCTTCAACCCAACTAGAGCTATAGTTTATTTTTTTGCAACAAATAATGATGAATTGGGCAACGAAAATTTAACTATAGTTTATTTTTTTGCAACAAACTTTCACTACAAGAGAGTAAGAGATATTTTAGAGGAGATTTTCGGTTATAGATTCATTAGGTGTTATGACCAACAATTTTTTCATCTCTGAAGTACAATGAACTCATCATTGATATAATTTTTGGGCTACCCTAGTTTTCGTATTGGATTTTTTAGATACTTAAGTCACTGCAAATCAAAAATTTTGTTTCCACAACTAGAGAATGTAAAACTGCATATCATCGTGACAATCTATTTTTTGAAATAGTTGTATAATTTCATGTTTAATTCTATTATGACTTTCTTTATTTATTGGATAATAATATCATCTTAGATGAAAAAACACTTATGTGACACCTCACCCCTCCAGCTACTAAAATCGATGAGATGAGAGTGTCGGACCTACGATCCAATTCGCTAACGATCCTCGATACTCAACGAACCCACTCATGTATAGTGGATTGGCATTTGAAGTATATTATAATAGGAGAAAATATGAAATGTAAGATGCAACATGCATTTTCATTAGTAATATTCATCAAGTCCATGTCCAATAATGAGATATACAAATAATTAAATTTTTTACTAGAATATTTCAACTATATTTCTTTACATTCTGGAAATACAAAATCCCACTTTTTTTACTACCCAAGGCTTCGAGATATATCAAAATCAAGAAATCTCGACCGGAGCATGTGCTATCATAAAGTTACCCCATAGAGAGTTAGTCGCACCAATGAATGATATAAATACTATTGTGCTTTAGCTTTATCCACGTCAACGAATGTCTTCTCAAAGAAATATGCATTAGTACGGAAGCAAATAATTTACTTCCAGAAGTGTGTATCATGTCTGGTACAAAATGATGACTAGAAACTCGACCTTTTCACGTTGTTACTGATGCAATTGCTACTCAGCTATACATGTTGGGTTCACACGAGGAAAGCATAATGAGCAATTGTCCAATAACGAGATAAACACTAATAACTAATGCAAGTGCAAGCAAGGCATGTGTACTCAAACTATATCTGGAGATATATGCATATATTGTAAAAAGAAAAACTTGATTGTATCGTATTATTTTTTATTTTATTGAACCACATATTCACTGATTTTATTTATTAATTTAATAATCATTTAAGGACTCTACCACGTTGATCTTGAGATTTCCACCTTTTGGTTAGAGTCTGCAATGGTATAAAATAAAAATAATGATATCCAATCATGGATCATTTCTCATATTAAACGAGAACATGCAAGTATGCAACCCATTGGCCTCCTCTACATGAAAACTTAGTAGTCATTTTGGGTAAACTCTAAAGGACATTTGTTCAAACCAGAACAAGAAAAGATCAAACACAATTATCCACCTTCAAACTACATTCTAGAACATCTCTTACAATACTAATACTCTAAGTAAAATCTAATGCAGACATACCTAATTCTACTTTGAGGGCTGATATCGTGTACAAGTGTGAAATCAAGAACGTCAATCGTGTTGCCTACCTACTCCGTCGAGTGACTCCTAATGCAACCAGACCGCTAGGTTTAACGTGCCATCCAACTCATCCGATGGGATCGCGACCTTATGGGGTCGTTCGGTAGAGGAATGAGAGAAAATGATAAGGAGGGATAAAAAGGAATACGACATTGTTTATATTTAGTCAGAGGGAGAGCATAAGAAGGAATACTGAGGGATAAGTGGTAGTTCTTTGCTATTCTGTGTTCGATAGGAGGGAGAGGATAAGGTTGGATAACGGGGTTATGTTAGATAAGTGGTAATTATTTGTATTTTTTGGTGGGAGAGGCTTGTAATG
Organism: Ottelia alismoides; assembly: GCA_037367405.1. Classification (NCBI taxonomy): domain Eukaryota; kingdom Viridiplantae; phylum Streptophyta; class Magnoliopsida; order Alismatales; family Hydrocharitaceae; genus Ottelia; species Ottelia alismoides. The sequence goes on from JAZKJV010004755.1 coordinate 75,368, forward strand.
AGGGAAACGTTAATCCTCGTTTTGACTCTAGGAGCAAAATATTGACGGAATATAGGAGGTAAGAAATTGGAGGAATAAGGAAGGATATCCTTCCTTATTCCTAATGAATAGTCCCTCAAGGTATCTAACATGGCTTAAAGGTTCATCTCTAATCTCCTGCAACGTCTACTCCATCTATCGATTACTGTGATATCCCACCCACTGAACAATATACTAGATCAAGCCTGCAACCATTTCAATATGTATGTCTAATGACTAATTGGTAGTGGAATCACTAATGTACATGTTGGTATATTTATTTTTCATAGTTGTCATTTTAATGGTTGTAACCCATTAATTGATTTATTTATTTGACAGTCATTGTATACAAAATGTGTATGAAATCTCGACTCAAAGACTTATCAGTGATAGCAATGGTACCAATTTGTCTAATTATTAATCCTTATCCCATTACAGTCAGTGTCGTCCCTGACATTTCATGGGCCCTAGGCAAAAGAGAAGAAAAGGGTCCCTATAAAAAATAATTTAATTTTTTAATTTGTATATTTCTTATAAATAAAGTTCTTTAAATTTTAAAAAGAACTGTGTATATTTATGATCAACGAGCATCAAACAATAAGTAATGAATTAAAATTATAAAAAAAATAATTTCTACAATCGAAATAGACATCTACAACTCAAGGAACGGAAATACAAACAAAAACTATGGGAAATAGCTAGCAAAAAAATGTACGACCTTGATTTTTAAAGTTAGGATTCTTGAGAACGTTCAAGAACAGAAACACATATATCTATTGACTACAATAATAAAAATATTTAAAAATTAAAATTTTCATCTCTTAATGTCTATTTTCCATATCATATGGACCGAAAAAACATGGTTAGAGAATAATAATATTCTAGCAATGAATATGGATGGACACGGATATGGGATAACTTTTTACAAATAGCTAGCAATAATAATAATATTCTATGGGAAATAGCTAGCAAAAAAATATGCTTTTTAGGCATTTAGAAATATGCAGAATCAAATGACACATGCAAATTTAAATAATTAATGGACATGTGTAGCCATTTAGACATTGGATTGGTATTTGATATGGATGGACATGGATACGGATATATCTGAATACCCGCTTACAGTATTCGAAAAAAATACCAGATACGGATATCCGTATCCAAATATTAATGGAATACGGCTCGGATATGAATATGGATTGCTAAATTTTTCGGATATGGATGCAGATATGGTAATGGCTTGAATATCCGGATCCAGCTCCAGATATCATAATAAAATATTTAATATTATTTTATATATTAGTTAATATAATACAAGACACAATTTCATGTTATTATATTAGTATTATGTATTATATAATACAATATATCAATGATATTAATCAACTTCCGTTTATTTGGGGATGACACAAATAAAAGTTACAATCTATATCCCCCTTTTGCTTCTTGTTAAGAACGCATGTCACCTCAACAATCCCTTTTGTTGGGATGCAATTTATTTATATTTTATTATCAATTTTTAAAATCATTGTAAACTTTGATTAAATATCAATTCGTATTCGTATGTGATCATTAATAGACCCGTATTTGGATTCCATGTTTATTGGATCCATATTTGGATTCACACTTTCATTGGTTTATATTTGGATTAGCTCTTTATTTAATCTGTATTTAGGTTCGCTCTTTATTCGATCCATATTCAGATTCGATAAATATCTTATTCGTATCCGTATTTTTAAGGATACGATTTCCTTAATGCATATCCGAATCATATCCGTATTCGTATCCATATTCGATAGAAATGAAGCAAATATGGATATAGAATAGGCATATCTGATCTGTATCCGATCTGTTTTCATCCCTAGTATTTGAAATGAAAATAATAAAAACTAACTATATGTAGCTAATTTAAAGATGGGCCCCGAAAATTATGGGGCCCTAGGCCGTTGCACCCCGAGACAAGGCTCAGGGACGGCCCTGATTACAGTTATTAATATTTATTCCATTACATCATCATGACCAATGATCAATATTATGTATTTTGAAGTGCATGTGCCATGATAATGGGTAGAGATATCCCAACTTTATTGTGTGTCTCTATTGTAGAATGAAGAAATATAATCTACATATAGAAATATCACAGTAACCTTATATGCATGGTATTCACGATGGAAAAAAACTCATTACAACATATTTGCAATTTTGTTCCGAACACGATCCTCTATTATGGTGATGCCTCTAATGTAGGTGCGAGAGCCGCTCGATCTTTATCGAACGGTTCACACGATTTTGAATGGTACAGGCCCACGAAAAGTGCAAAATCATGCGAACCGTTCAAAAAAGATCGAGCGGCGCATACGTCTGCAGCAGACTCTGTTGCACTCCCTCCTGTAGTAGACGATCCAGATTGTTTTGTTTCATGCACCTAAAACTGATAACAAAGTGGGAAATGTTGAGAAAACCGTCATTAGCATACATACAAAAATCCGATTATCAACAGATTTCCATGACAGATCGATGTAGGTATACAACCAAGTTAACGTTGATAAGAAAATTATCCGTTTTAAGAACATATGCATATTAAAGTAAGGAAAAAATTCGGAACCAATATCATGACAAACAATGCGACAAAGAAAGGGTAGAGTTAGAAATCACAACCGAAGCGTCCTGTAGTAGGACTCCCCTTAGAGAGACATCGCCCCTCACTTTACCGGTGCACAGGGCCTTGACATGCCGCTCCCAGGGTCCGACGGTCCACGCTCGTCGACGGTGCGCATCGTGCTTGAGCGTCCTCGAAAGTCACCTCCGTAGACGAATCCCGAGATCGAGATAGGAGAGGGCGTCCTCGAGAGAGAGAAGAGGTGCCGGGTAGAATGGATGGAATGTTTGTAACCTACGCCCACGTCTTTAAGAGATACTTAAAGACGCCCGGGCGGTTACGTTTTGTGAGAGGATAATGGGACGTAACCCTTGGAATTCAAACACGCGGTTACAAAACTAACCCGGTCTTTGCCACGTCACGCCACGCCGCAGCTGCAGCCGCAGCCGCACCCACGCCAAGCCCAACGTGGCGCGCGCGCGTGCGTGCGTGTGTTGTGGTCTAAAGTCCTCTCTAGTTTGTTTCCATACTAGTCTCAGGACTTCCCACATAAAAACCAAGTGCCAGTTTTATCTCTCCACGATGTGGAACTAAACAACACTCCACATGGTTGAAATATTGAATTCCAGGAATTGAGATACATTAATACAACTTGATATTGACCATCAAATTGCATCAGACTATCCCAATACATTCAATTCCAACAAATGCCCCACGAATTCACTGTTGAAACACAAAGAGCCAAGGATCTCGGGTTTCCACACTCTGCTTTCAGTAAAGGTACCTTCCGGTTTGAACCTTTACCTGAGTTATCCTCTTTCACCATCACAGGAATAAAGTGAACTAAGTCTTGAACTTTAATCCTTTGATGTAAATCGAGCGGTAACAACAGAATGAAGTCTATGATGACAATCTTCTGGTTTTGGTGCTATTAATGGCCTTGCACCCTACCCTGTTTCATGAGTATATTAAGGATAAACCCTCATCTTTTATCTGCGGCCCACAGAAATACTCATATAGGTGGCATTCTCCAAGGATGCACTGCTCACATCCTGCTTATAAAAGCTTGAATCCAGTAAGAGCATAATGCTCAACCTTTTCCTGCAGTTTTCAGGCACTCGACTTTTCTGGGATAGGACTCACATGCAAAATATTGCATATTGAGGGCCAACCAGTTCCCCTTACAGCTTGTTTTTTCATTAAACCTATTTTGTGGGATCTCCACTCATTTAGGTTGGGTTGCTACTGCGGGTAAACTCTCAGTGGGTTTCAGCCCCATCCCAAGTCTGGATTTTTGGACTAAAGATCTATCAAGTCCCTTTGTAAGTGGATCTGCCGTGTTATCTTTGGTACCAATAAATTCCACAGCAATCACTCCAGAAGACACCAAATCCCTAAGACTTAAGTCTAACTTGGATATGTCTTCTTGTTTTCTGATTGTACTTTGAACTCTTTACCTTTGCAATAGTAGTCATGCTATCACAATGTAAAGAAATTGTCGGTATCGGCTTGCCCACCATGGGCATCTCAGAGACAAGCTCCCTAAGCCATTCAGCCTCTATACCTGTTGTGTCCAAAGCACACAACTCTGCCTCAAAAGTAGACCGAGCCAAGATGGTCTATTTCACAGACCTCCAGGAGACTGCACCACCTCCAAGGATAAATACATACCCAGTCACACCGTTACTCCCGGAGTCCTCCATTTGACCTATCCAACTTGCATCATTATATCCTTCTAAGACAAGAGGATATTTACCATAATGCAATCCAAGAAATGCAGTACTCTTAAGGTACTTCAACACTCGATCCAAGGCCTCCCAATGAGTACGTCAAGACAGCTCGTATATCTACTTAACTTTGCGACCGTGAATGAAATATCAGGTTGAGTACAGTTTGCAAGATACATCAAGCTTCCTATAATCTGGGAATATCGTACATGTGCTACAGGTACTCCACTCTTGTTCTTGCAGAGGGGTTTAGATGAATCATAAGGAGTGCATACAGATTTACAGCTCTGATAGCCAAATTTTTCAAGAACCTTCTCAGTATAATGTGACTGAGATGCAGCTATCCCATTAGTAGATCTAATCAGTTTGAGCCTCAAAATCACATTTGCAACTCCTAAGTCTTTTATCTCAAACTTACTGCTCAAGAACCTCTTGGTTTCTTCCACAATCCTTATGTTTGATCCAAATATCAAAATATCATCTACATATAGGCATAAGACAACAAACATATCCCTTTTAATCATAGAGTACACACACTTTATCGGATTCATGAACAATAAAGACATAAGACTGGATAGTCTTATCAAATTTGTCATGCCACTGTTTCGGTGCTTGTTTTAATCCATAAAGTGATTTTACAAGCTTACAGACCTTTCTTTCATTACCAGATGCTACGAATCCCTCAGGTTGGTCTATATAGATCTCCTCCTCAAGATCACCATATAAAAAGGCAGTCTTCACATCCATTTGATGAATTATGAGATCATGTATGGAGGCCAATGCAATGAGCATCCGAATCGTAGTCATTCTAGTAACAGGAGAATATGTATCAAAATAATCAATATCCTCTTTTTGTTTGAAACCTTTGGCTACAAGTCTTGCCTTATATTTTTCTATGGATCCGTCCGGTCTAAGTTTTCTTCTGAATACCCATTTGCTTCCTATGATGGAACACCCAGGAGGTAAATCGACCAATTCCCACGTGTCATTTGAAATGATCGAATCCATTTCAGATTTAATAGCGTCCTTCCAATGCCTTGCTTCAGTAGAAGCCATGGCATCCTTGTATGTGGGAGGATCACCCTCGATTTGGTAGGAGACATAGTCGCTACCTAAATCCTTAGCAATCCTAGGTCTCTTACTTCGTCTAGGTTCAACATCCTCCAAAAATTCATTGGGTTCAGAAGAGATAGCCCCCCCATTTGACATCTTTTCTATTTGTTGTGGAATAGAACCAGATGTTGAGGCTACGTCACTAGTCAGATTTTCAGGAATCCCTATATTCATTGGAAAAATATCCTCGAAAAATACAGCATCACGAAGTTCAACAATAGTATTAGTATATATGCCTGTGATCTCAGACAGAATTACTAAGAATCGATAGGCATAACTATTTTCCAGATACCCCAAGAAGACCGCGTCAACTGTTTTAGGTCCAAGCTTCTTTCTCTTGTGTTCTGGGACTAAGACCTTAGCCAGACATCCCCACACCTTAAGATATTTTAAGCTTGGCTTCCTATTTCTTCAAAGTTAAAATGGACTCTTATCTTTATGCCTTAAGGAACTCTATTCAGAATATGACAGGACGTATTCAAAGCTTCCCCCCACATGTAAGATGATAACCAGAACTTTGTAAAAATACATTGACCATATCAGTTAGGGTCCTATTCTTTCGTTCTGCTATTCCATTGGACTATGGTGAATATGATGCAGTGACCTCATTAACTATACCAAATAGTTTGCATTGTTCATCAAATATCTTAGATGTGTATTCACCATCCCTATCTGACCTTAGCCATTTAATTACTTTCTCGACTTGCGTTTCTGCTTCATTCTTAAAAATAAGGAATTTTTCTAAGGCTTCATCCTTAGTTTTAAGCAGATAAACATATCAGTATCTACTGCTATCATCTATGAAGGTGATAAAATATCTTTTGTTATCTCTAGTCATAAAGCCACCAAACTCACAAATATCGGAATGTACTAAGTCTAGAATTTCAGTTTCCCTATTCACATAATGAAAAGGCTTTCTAGGCAACTTAGCTTGAGCACACATTTCACTTTTGGTGAGTTTGTCTGTAGTATGATTAGGAATCATGTCAAGTTTCATCATTCTTTTCATAGAATTGAAATTCACATGTCCTAGCCTACCATGCCATAAATCAGTAGATTCAATATTTGAAACAACATAAGTACAAGAATCAAAACCAGAAATATTATTAACAGAATTATCAATGTCACATCTTATTCTAAATAAAAGATCATGATCAGCCAAATATCCTTTACCAAAGAAAACACCACGTCTTAGAAAAACTACTTTATAACATTTAAAGTCAAACTGAAAACCCTCTCTAACTAATAAAGAATCAGACAAGACATTCTTCTTAATATCAGGAACGTGCAGCACCCTGCGCAAAGTCAAACTCGTCCAGTTGAGAGTTTGCAGATCTGTTCCCCATCATTACTGATCCACCAGTTGAAGCCTGATAAGATACAAAGAATGTCCTGTCAGTACAAATGTGTACATTTGCACCTGTATCAACAAGCCACTCATTAGGCTCGTTTACAAAGTAGAGTTAGGGTTCACTGAGACATACCCCTCACCGGACCTGCCTCCCTCAGTCAGGACAAGAGCCTGAGGAACGACATCCGTAGACTTCTGTTGGGTCTTTAGAGAAGGGAAATCCTACTTCCAATGTCCAACCTGTCCACACTGCCAGCAAGGTTTGTTCTTTGGTTTTTTATGGATTTTTCCCTTGACTTTCAGTTTCTTATTTTTCCCTTTAGCATTGTTTCCCTTTGAGGTTATCACATTGACCTTAGGGTTCATGTCCACAGGCATCACATGTTTTTGTTTCCTATGCTCCTCTTCAATAGCTATCGAGACCATCAAATCATCCAGAGAGATTTTCCCCAACCTGTGCTTTAGGGACATCCCAAAATCTTCCCAAGACTTGGAAAATTTCTCAATGATCGACATAACTTGAAACTTTTCAGGAAGTTTCATTTCTGCCTCGGCTAATCCATGGAGCAATAACAAAAACTAATGAGCCTGTTCCGAAATCGATTTGTCTTCAATCATCTGAAATTTCAAGAACTTGGATACTGAGTATTTTTCAATACCCAGATCCTCCGTGTTGTATTTCTTGTTCAGTTCCTCCCACAAATCCTTAGCGGTCTTGGTGGATGCGTCATAGACATCGAACAGAACGTTCGATAGTGCAGTAAGAATGCACCCATGACACAGACGATCATGTTCTTTCCACGCATCCGCCATCTTAACCGCCTCAGGATCCGGATTTTGTTCAGATAACTTAGGGCACTCAGTTTCCAGACCGAAATCCGGCCAATCGTGGTGAGCCAGATTTTCATGCGTTGTTGCCAACGCTTGAAATTCTGACCCCCGAATTTCTCTAGCACACCAATGAAATCCACACGAGACCGAAACTCAAATCCGACATTTTTCTTATCAGGTTATAACGTTGTCTCTCTAAGATTGATGAGAAAACCGTCATTAGCATACATACAAAAATCCGATTATCAACAGATTTCCATGACAGATCGATGTAGGTATGCAACCAAGTTAACGTTGATAAGAAAATTGTCCGTTTTAAGAACATATGCATATTAAAGCAATGGAAAAATCCGGAAACCGATATCATGACAAACAATGCGACAAAGAAAGAGTAGAGTTAGAAATAACGACCGAAGCGACCTGTACTAGGACTCCCCTTAGAGAGACAGCGCCCCCCACTTTACCGGCGCACAGGGCCTTGACGTGCCATTTCCAGGGTCCGACGGTCCACGCTCGTCGACGGTGCGCACTGTGCTTGAGCATCCTCGAAAGTCACCTCCGTAGACGAATCCCAAGATCGAGAGAGGAGAGGGCGTCCTCGAGAGAGAGAAGAGGCACCGGGTAGAATGGATAGAATGTTTGTAACCTACGCCCACGTCTTTAAGATACTTAAAGATGCCCGGACGGTTACGTTTCGTGAGAGGATAATTGGGCATAACCCTTGGAATTCAAACACGTGGTTACAAAACTGACCCGGTCTTTGCCACGTCGCCGCCGCCGCAGCCGCGGTCGCGCCACGTCCGAGCCCGGCCCGACGCGGCGCGCGCGCGTGCGTGTGTTGTGTTCTAAAGTCCTCTCTAGTCTGTTTCCAGACTAGTCTCTGGACTTCCGACATAAAAACCAAGTGCCAGTTTTATCTCTCCACGATGTGGGACTAAACAGCACCCCACAAGATTGAAACATTGAATTTCAGGAATTGAGATACATTAATACAACTTGATATTGACCATCAAATTGCATCAAACTATCCCAACACATTCAATTCCAACAGGCAGATCATCATTTAGAAAAGAATGCATCTCAATCTTAAATGGTGAATGATTTATATATCATAATATGTAAGGTTATATGTTCTTTCAATGATAAAACAAACAAAACCAAATTAAACCATTAGTAAGGAGAAATGGACCTAAACTTTATTCACTCATTGGAAATCGAATCACCACGTTACAACAGCTTTAATTTGGAAATGAAATAATGTGTACCTTAGTTTTAGGTTATTAACAATGTTATGCTAAAAGAATACGATCTAATACGGTGCTTCTAGGATCACACGTTATGGATATGATCGATTTATTACTATCGTAAAAGATCAAGATAATAGAGTTAATTAAATGCGCATCACTTGATACATGATAGATATATTATTTAGATCTTATTCCGTAAAACACATAAGACTCTAAAAATGATCAAGCATATAAGACTGACAATCATGTGGAATCCAACAACAAGGTTGGGAAATGAAACACCTTTACTTCAAAGGATGTTCCTAGGGTTCTCCTCTCACACTAAAATAGTATTCTCGTCGCAGATCACAACGAGAATATGCACACGAAGAAGACCTCACGGTCTCCTACGTTGTCGCTGTCTCAGATCGTTGATCTGAACACCTTCTCTGACGATGAATGTGCCTCTCTGACAAGTTATTTCGGTCAAATGGCATTCTTCTAGCAAGGGGAGAGAGGGTAGATGAGTAGGGTGCGAGAGAGCATCCAACCATCTCATATTTATAGGAAAATGATGATATTCAGATCCAGTTAGATCTGTATATGGCTTTTGACACCTCATCTCAAAATGTCGATATCTTGAGGTAGGAAGATCGAAATTTCATGTTCTTGAGCTCGTTCGAAAGGTCTTGATGAGCTCTACGAAGTGATGTAGCCATTTGTAATTTCAAAAAAGTAAGAAATACTTCAGGATTTAAAATGAAAAAACATGATTTTATAACTTATACATCGTATTTAAACTTAATTCAATCTATATTCAACTTACTTTTAAAAGCAAAGTATATGTTGCCACAATGTTTTTCTAGCTTGGGCAATGGAATTTCCATGGTCGAAAGCTTGACATCCTATAGTCATAAGGAACTTATTTTGTAGTGATATTAAAATAAGATGATGATAATAAAAATCTAAAGTATAAAAAAGATATAGTGTACCATTATTTAATTATTTACAATTATGTCCCTAGTAACTTCCACAATATTAGCTATGCCCCTCCTTTTTTTTAATATTAATTGTGCATGTACCTTCTCACACCGTTCTCTCTTGTGTCCTTTCATTACTTTAGTCATCAACGAGTTGAATCAAACTATGATTTTTCAAATCAATATCTTGTTAAGCAGCGATCCTATTACACCCCCATAAACATGAAAAAATAAGAAAATAAAAAGGAAATGATTCATAATATATAAATGTACAATGAACCAGTGTTTTGAAAATCGGACCGACCAGCCAGTTTCACCAGTTGGATCAGTGAAGCAGGCCTAGATCGGTCTGGTTAATCGGCTTGCACCGATTCGGTCCGAATGTCAAATTTCAGTCCAATCATTGGTTTAATTGCTTTTTCTAATCCGATTTAACACGGTTCAAATAAAATTAAATGTAGTTATTTGAAATTATTCAAACTAAATGTAGTTATTGGGAGTTGAACTCATGACCTTCAACAAATCAAATCTTAAACCAATTACTCCACATAAATGGAATTTAAGTATAATTTAAATTGTTGTCATTCTACTGAGTATATTGTTAAAATATTATATATTTTAATATGTACAACATTTGCACATTAAAATTATATTTTACGTATATTATACATTAGCTATGTAATTTATATCTACTTCAACTGTATTTGAATACGTATTTTATTCATGTTTTAATTTATCCGATTAGTCATTTTAATCGTTTCTTTATCACCGATTCAGTTTAATTCAATTTTTGAAATGATGTTATCATCAATCGATTGAACTAATTTCATTCCATACTTCAACCCTTTTTCAATAAGATTTCCAATATCCGATTCAGTTAAAAACATGGGATTTTTAACCCATGAACCCTATAAACTTTGTCAATTACCTCTACAACCTTTAAAACATTGATATTCCTCCCTCGACATTGTAAACTTGCTAATCATTACCTCATGAAACCTGCGGCTAATCTATCTGAAGCTCGTGAGGGTTCTCTGGGTAATTTATAGAGTTGATGGGGTAATTACGTTGTGCAAAAGGTCGTAAAGGTGATTGACAAAATTTATAAGGTTCATGAGGTAAAAATCCCTAAAAACATTGTAAGGGACAACAAACGATGAATATACATCGGTGGGTCAGATAAGAAAGAGCATCTCCTTCGGTACTCTCCCCCGCATCAAAATCCTCAACAACAAATATCAAGGGCATTCTCGCAATCTTCCCAACCCCACCAACAAGCAGCCTATACTCCGTCTCCTTCCCCAAACCCCTCCTCCCTCCCCGCCGCTTCCGCCGCCATGTCCTCCACGACCTCCACCGCGGCCCCCGAGCGGCGCTCCTCCCCCTCCCCTCCGCCCTCCGCCAACGACGACGCCCCCGCCGCGAAGCAGCGGTCGGAGATCTACACATACGAGGCCCCATGGCACATCTACGCCATGAACTGGTCCGTCCGGCGCGACCTCCGCTACCGGCTGGCCATCTCCTCCCTCCTCGACCAGCTCCCCAACCGAGTGCAGATCGTGCAGCTCCACGACTCCTCCGGCGACATCCTCCCCCTCCCCTCCCTCTCCTTCGATCACCCCTTCCCCCCCTCCAAGTCTATGTTCCTCCCCGACCCTGACCCCTCCCGCCCCGACCTCCTGGCCACCTCCTCCGACTCCCTCCGCCTCTGGCTCCTCGACCCCCCCGCCGTCTCCCTCCGCTCCACCCTCAACTCCCACAAGAACTCCGACTTCTGTGGCCCCCTCACCTCCTTCGACTGGAACGACGCCGAACCCCGCCGCATCGCCACCTCCTCCATCGACACCACCTGCACCATCTGGGACGTTGAGCGGGAGGCCGTCGACACGCAGCTCATCGCGCACGACAAGGAGGTCTACGACATCGCCTGGGGCGGTGTCGGCGTCTTCGCCTCCGTCTCCGCCGACGGCTCCGTCCGTGTCTTCGACCTCCGCGACAAGGAACACTCCACTATCATCTACGAGACCTCCGATCCCATAGGCACTCCCCTTGTCCGCCTCGGCTGGAACAAGCAGGATCCTCGCTACATGGCTACCTTGATCATGGATAGCTCCAAGGTTGTCGTGCTCGATATCCGGTTCCCTACGCTGCCCGTTGTCGAGCTGCAACGTCATCAGGCAAGTGTTAATGCCGTCGCGTGGGCTCCTCATAGCTCGTGCCACATTTGCACTGCTGGGGACGACTGTCAGGCGCTGATCTGGGACCTGTCGTCCATGGGCGCCGGTGCGGTCGGAGAGGGCGGGCTTGATCCGATTCTTGCGTATACTGCGGGTGCTGAGATCGAGCAGCTGCAATGGTCGTCATCGCAGCCAGATTGGGTCGCCATCGCATTCTCCTCCAAGTTGCAGATTCTGCGGGTCTGAGAGATTGGAGGGAGTTTGTTGATATGATTGGGTAGGTGGTGCTGCTGCTACTGCTTTATTTCGCATTAACTGCTAAACAGAATGCTGTTACTAGCTTTTTCTTGCTAATCCCATCGTTGTTGCTGTGTTGTGGATACGGCCGTGATATGAGTTGTATGATTAGGAGGAGATGTTAGATAGAATTAGTGGATATAATCAGAATCTTGTCGGCTTAGAGTGTATTTCTACTACTTTCTCTAGCCAACCTTATATTCGCAAAAAAAGGAGAGCTGGGTTGTCGACCAATATCTAATTGTGAGTCTGTGACAACTTAAAGCAATATGTGGTTTCACCATTCGACTTGGCAGATCTTAACATCATCTCATGTTGGTTATACCAAAGCAAAACCAGAGTCAGCCCTGTTTTCAATGTTATGCGAGCTCACAAGATGGGTTTGTTGCCTCCAAACAGATCTGTCATGAATCTATTTAGAGCTATATAGATCCAATAAGGCAAGGTTATGTTTGAAAGTTTTTTCCCTTGTGACACGTCTTCTCTAGTCTTTTGCAATTTAATTTTAATGTTTAGCATCCGTCTCTACAGATGCCCAAATCTTCGTAAAATTATCTCTTCGTGACTACCGATAGGGTAGTTATCCTTTGGTTTTTCAAGAAAATCAGGAAAAGTATTTTCCTTATCTTCCTTGGTGGTAAACCACCTTTTTTCATATAAGCCTGTTACAGACACAATCTTTCTTTTGGATTGTTGCATGTCCATACTTGATGCAATCCAATAGGGGTCGCGAACTAAAGGCAATTTTAAAACTTGGAACTAATGGACTATATGATGGAAACAAGAAAAATGGCGCGCAACGCAAAAACCACGGGAGACGAAAATGCGATGAATTGACGGGTGGTAAAAGATGCCTAAATTTCAGCAACAAATGACATCAAGTAATCGAGTTCTAGCACCGTTTTCTCCACAATTTCAGGGCAACTCAAATAGTTAACGACTATTGGAAATAAAGAGCAATGTTTGCGGCAACGAAGCCTCAATAATTCACCAAACAAAACAGCACTATAGCAGCCCACAACACTAAGTTCATATGGTGGAACAATAAGCAGGTAAAACACTCATACCACAACCGGCAAGGGAAGAAATGCGAGCTTCAGAGATGGCCGTAGGCAACGGGCAGCGGGACGGTCACGATGGCGTTTCCAGCCGGTGCAGGGGCGCGGATGGCGGTTGAATCACAACAGCTTCGGCAGGCGGTTGGCGGCGGCAGGGAGGTGGACCATTGGTGGCTGGGCCTCGCAGGGAGGGAAATGGAGAGGGCTGTGTGCGGTGGGAGGAGTAGCGGCGTCAGAAGGGGGAGGGTGCGGCTCGGGGACGTTGGAGGCGAGGGTTGTGGTGGCGGAGGGCGGCGAATCAGGGGAGGAGAGGTAGCGGCGCACGATGGGGAGAAGGGGCGAGTGGCGGGGAGGGAAGACGGTGGGGAAGGAGCGGCGTGGGAGGGAACGCCAGGATGAGGAGGAGGCGGCGCGGGGGAGGGTCAAGGGGCCGTGGGGAAGAGAGGCGCGGAGGAGGAAGATGGGGGAAAGGGTATGGAGGCGGCGGTAAGGGAGAAAGGGTTAGGATTGGGGACGCGTGAAAGAAATACGGGGAAGGGAAGAGAGGGGAAGGCGGAAACGAGAGGGGAGAGGGAGAGAGAGAGGAGGAGAGAGAATAAGAGATGGGGAAATAAACTTTCATTCAAAAACTTCTTCTCAACCCTAATCCAAGGGGTGCCTTTATAGAGGCCAATTCCCCCCAAACAAGCAACAACCTCACTAAAAATAGAAAAAAAACAAAAAGATGATAAGGCCTTGTATAATGAGCCTTTTACATAAATAAAAATAAATAAAACAAATGTTCGACTAAAATTAAATAAAACAAATATTCACTAAAAATTGATCACGTGGTATCATGCTGCATCAACTCCCCCCTGCTGAGAAGAATCTCGCTCCGTCGAGATGGCATTGTGGTAGTTCTGAAGTATATCAAGGCGGAGTTGTTGAAGTTCATCCTCGTCAATCCAGGTGCAATCGGTCAGAGGTCGTCCCTTCCATTTTACTAGATCGTCGGAAGAGACCACATCTAGTCCATGGCCTCAAATTTCAGCGAAATTCGGTCGAATTTCTGTCGAATATCGATATCCAGTCGAAATCGAAATTCGACCGAAATGATCGAAATGTCCGAAATATGGGTGTCCTAGTACAAAAAATTACCGAAATGACCGAAATTTCGGTCGAAATTCCACCGAAATTCCATCGAAATTCTGTTTTGGTTGATACCGAAATGGTGACCAAAACCGACATTTAAGGCCTTGATCTAGTCGTCATATCTCGGATGTCTGCAATATCTTCAATCTGATCGACATCAGTCACGGCTGGTGGTTGACGCGTATCATCAGCGGGAACTGCTGGCGTGGTGGCATCTGTCTGTTCATCTCCATGATATAAGAAGAGATCTGATACATTAAAGACTGACGATGTCTGGACGTCTGGCGGCAGATCAAGTAAGTAAGCATTGGGCCCAATCTTTTTGAGGATTCGAAATGGACCAATCTTTCATACACTCAATTTTTGGTGGACTCTCAAAGGAAACCTCTCTTTTTTTAGGTGGACCATCACTAATTCTCCAACTCTGAACTCGCTCTCTCTACGGTGGAGGTTGGCTTGGGCTTGGTATTTCTGGGTCATGGTTTGGAGTTTGGCTTGGATTTCGGTATGGATATGGGTTAGGTGTTCGACCAGGTCCTCAGCAGCTGCACTACTCCTCCCTTGCATGGTTGTGGGTGTTAGGTCTAGAAATTGAGTAAGTGGAAAGCCGTACACACTCTCAAATGGTGATTTTCCGGTGGACCTATTAGTGGAACTGTTATACGCGAATTCAGCTTGGGGAAGAATTAGATCCCATTTGGACGGAGAGTCCCCTGCAAGACATCGCAATAAATTTCCTAACGATCTATTAACTACTTCGGTTTGCCCATCTGTTTGTGGATGATAAGCAGTGCTGTATTGCAAATGAGTATCAAGACGAGACCAAAGCGTGCACCAAAAATGACTCAAAAACCTGATATCACGATCCGAAGTGAAAGAACGAGGAACACCATGCAATCGAACAACATCACAAAAAAACAAATCAGCGACATGAGATGCATCTAAGGTTTTTTTACATGCAATGAAGTGTGCCATTTTAGAAAATCTGTCCACAAATACAAAAATAGAGTCAACTTTTCGTACCGTAAGGGGTAAGCCTAGCACAAAATCCATAGTGATATCTTTCCAGGGTCGCAGAGGAATCGGCAGAGGTGTATACAACCCAGTGTTCTGCCTATGGCCTTTGAATCTCTGACATGTTTGGCATTTTTGTACAAACTTTGTAACATCCTTTGTCAATTGCGGCCAATAAAATCGCTCTTGGAGAAGGGTCAAGGTCTTATCCCTTCCAAAGTGTCCACCTAAGCCATCGTTATGCAGTTCTGAAATTAGGTTCTCTCGAAGGGAAGTGGCAGGAATGCACAGTCGGTGGGCCTTGAACAGGAATCCCTCATGAAGGATATAAGTAGCTGTCGGGTCCTGTCCAGTATCAACACATTCTGCATAAGCTTGTCTGAAGTCAGGGTCAGTGGGGTAGAGATCTTGAGTGCGTCAAATCCCGTTGTGCTGACGGTCATTGTGGTCAAGGCATGTGCTCGCCTACTCAATGCGTCAGCCACGCGATTCAGGGTTCCAGCTTTGTGCTTGAGATGGAACGTGTATTCTTGGAGGAAACTAACCCATTTGGCATGATACTTGTTAAAAGTCTTCTGAGAGTTCAGATATCGTAAAGCTTCATGATCAGAATTAAGGACAAATTCACGCTTGGATTAGATAGTGCCTCCAATGCTTGAAAGCTTGTATCACAGCATAGAATTCGACATCATATGTAGAGTACCGTGATCGAGCTTCGTTCAACTTTTTACCGTAGAATGCTACAGGTCGTCCTTTTTGACTCGGGACGGCTCCAATCCCGACATGTGAGGCATCGCAATTGACTACGAAAACCTTGGTGAAGTCAGGAAGTGCCAAAACAGGGGCATGGGTCAATTGATGTTTTAGCTTTTAAAAGTTGGTTTCTACTTCAAGAGTCCAAGCGGGTGCGCCTTTACGCGTGCAATCTACCAACGGAGCTGCACAAGTGCTAAAGTTCCGGATGAAGCGTCGGTAGAAAGAAGCCAATCCCAGAAAGTTGCGAATCTCAGTGAGGGTTTTGGGCACGGGCCAGCTCTGAATGGCCTGAATCTTGGAGGGGTCAACTTTAAGTCCATCGGCCGTGACAATGTATCCCAAGAAGAGGATCGTGTCAGACATGAATGAGCATTTCTTGAGGTGGACATACAGTTGTTGGGCTCTCATGGTTTCCAGGACTTGTCGTAAGTGAGATAAGTGGTCGCCTTTGGTCAAGTTGTAGATCAATATGTCATCAAAGTACACAACCACAAACTTACCGATGAAGGGCCGCAGTACATGATTCATGGTTCGCATAAATGTGCTGGGAGCATTGGACAGGCCGAAGGGCATTACTGCCCATTCATAAAGGCCATCTTTGGTCTTAAAAGTAGTCTTCCACTCATCTCCAGGTCAGAGGCGAATCTGATGGTACCCACTGCGAAGATCCATTTTGAAAAATAATTTAGCACCCGATAGCATGTCGAGCATGTCATCAAGGCGTGGAATCGAAAAACGATACTTGATCGTGATCTTGTTGATAGCACGACTGTCCACTCACATCCTCCATGTGCCATCTTTTTTGGGGTAAGCAGAGCAGGAACCGCCACGAGACTCATACTCTCTCGAACATACCCACGACGTAGAAGATCAATGACCTGCTTATTCATTTCTTCGTGTTCACTTGGGCTCATCCGATAATGTGGTAAGTGGGGTAGGCTGGCTCCAGGGACTAGGTCAATGTGATGTTGAATGTCTCGCAACGGGGGTAGTCCTTCAGGTAACTCTTCAAGCATAATGTCAGCAAACTCCTGGATGATGGGCTTTACCTCAGGCGGGACTTCGGGTGTATTTGTCTCCTGTTTGCTCACTTCACGTCCCATTAATGCATAAATAGTGGAGATCTTCTGAACTTCACGTTGGAATGTCTGGGCTTCCATCAACAATACAGGACCCGTAGTTGAAGGCTTTGATCGTGGAGTACTTTTACCAGATTGTGCAGTCGCGGATCGAAGGTAGCCACCTGGCGAGGGCTAAGCTTCGTGTTGTGGTCTAAGGGTCACGCGCACCTTGTCTATGAGAAATGAGTAAGTGTTCATTTTTCCTCTGTGCTCGGTGTCTCGATAGAACTGCCAAGGTCTCCCAAGTATTACATGACAGACATCCATAGGGGCTACATGGCACCACACCTCGTCTTTATATGAAGGCCCAATTGAGAAGCTAACGAGGCTCTGACGGTGGATCGGGAATTGAGTACCACCTCGAAACCAGGCCACACTGTAAGGTTTCTCGAGTGGTTGAGTTGGTAGACCTAACTTATCGACCATTTCTTGAGAAACGAAGTTCTCAACGCTTCCTCCATCAATGATCAACGAACAACGACGCCCCCCTGAGGTGCAGGTGGTTCGGAAGATGCTGCGTCGCAGCCAACTATCAGCGTCGTTGACAGTGGGTGTGAGCAAGATGTTTGTGGGTGTGCTGTCAGGAGCGATAAAGTCCTCATGTTCAATTACCAAGAAAGGTCCGGATACATCTCCATCCACTCCCAGAAGCTCATAATCATCAGCTCCCATGGTGTCAGCAGTCAAAGCGGTCGGATCCTCTTCAGGTGATTCCTGTTGGTCAGGGTCAAGGTCTTCGATGGTGCATAAATGGGCGGGCCTAGCCTTAGGGTTTGGGCACTCTGCTGCTCGATGTCCCTTTTGATAACATCGGAAACAAGTATCAGGTCCTACAACAGGTCGACTTCCCAAGATGCCTGGTCCGGGGTTCCCAGTAGATGGTCGGGAGACGGCAGGGGTTGATGGTTTGGTTTGGGGTTTACCCGTAACAATCGATGTGGAACCTATTGGTTTGGAGGTCGTCATCGGGGTACTGGTGCGAGGGACGGAGTTCACAGAAAAAGACATCTTCCTTGTCTGGGCCTTAGCAAGCTTAATCTCAGCCCGTTCAGCCTGCTTGTAAGCTTCGTCGACGTCTCGACAGTTGTGGAGGTAGAGTTCATCCTGGATAACTTGACGGAGTCCTTGCATGTAGCGGGTGACATCCTGGACATGAGTCTCCTGCAATCGGTTGCGATGAACAAGGGATTGGAACCTTTCGGTGTATTCTCTCACGCTCATGGTGCCTTGTTTCCATGATTGCAGTCGCGCGTATAGATCTCGTTTGTAATCTTCAGGCACGGACTTGGTTTTCAGTTTGGCTTTCATCTTGCTCCAACTGCGGATCTTACCTTTTCCTTTTCGTTTGCGTTCAGATTGCAAACGGTCCTACCATAGCAGAGCATGTCCCTTTAGTTTGATTGTGACAAATTAAACTCTTCGTTCGCTAGGCATAGACTTCCATACAAAGAAGTGTTCGACGGTTTGGAGCCAATCCAAAAAGACATCAGGGTCTCGTCCGCCGTCAAATTTCGGGACAGCAAGGCAGATGCCTTGATCCCATCCGTCATCGGGCCTTGGGCCATGCTGCGACGTGAATTGAGGGCCACTAGAGGGTTGGGTCGTATATCCTGGGATGTGTGGCTCTTGGGTCTTGAAAATTAAAGGAGTGTCATCTCTTAATCCTTCATCCTCACTCTCCTGTGAAAGATAGTCGCTAACGTGCTCCGTCGGAGGTAGAAGAACTAGAGTCTCGGGAGGTGTTACTCCGGGAATGTCGCTTCCGACTAGTACGCCGACCGTTGTTGGGTGTCTCATCATTATGATCTTTTCCTAACATGCGACTATGTAAGGTGGCAATTTGTCCGTGAGCGACGGTGACTCGTCCATCTACTTCGGCAATTTTTCCGCTCAGTTGTTCGTATACGTGTGCCAGTTGCGCAGACAAGTCTTCTAAGGATAGCTCCGTGCGCGGGGTATAGCCGGTTTTAGAGGGAGTTGGTTTTTTGGTCATGGGAATCCTAGGCTTTCTGCTCTCTTTTTTTTGTTTTTTTTTGTTTTTTTGTTGGGTTTTGTTGTTTTGTTTTGTCTTGTTATATGCAATAAAACAAACGAAGTGCAGGCGAGATGCAGGATCGCTAGGCTCTGATACCAAATTGTTATTTTGATAAGACGAATTGTTGGATCTATGAAGCTTGCCATTTTGATGTCAACTTTCTTATGCGCCTCGTGGAAGAATAGATGTGGAGCAAACGGTGGAGCCCAGATTGCTTTGGTGCGGTGGCCAAAATCGTCAACCTTATGTTGGAAGAACATGTATGGCGCAAATGGCGGCGTCTTCATGAACTTTGTCTTCTCGTTGCGGTGATTGAAAAATTGATGAGGCATGAACAACATGGCCTTTGGAGAATCCATAACAAAAGTGTGGTACAAACCTAGAATGAGAGGAGATGTGGGCAATGAACTAACCCAAAGAGTCCTTATATAGATGAGTTCCCTGTTCCTAATCCTATTTGAACTTGATGGGTGCAAATTCTCTCTCCTCAGCCTGCTTTTCGTAATAATTTATTGCTGGAGGGTATAGTCGAAATTTATCTTTTCCTTTATAGCAACTCCAGTAGCCTCCCTGGAACATGTTATTTTGATAATACGTTAAAGGAGGGGCCTTACTGAAAACTTCCCAAATTAACGCCCTATCCCTGATTCCACGGGATGGGTATTCCACATCAGGAAATTTAGGGGCTCGTGCCTTCTCGAGTTCAATTTTACAGAGGTTTTGATAGCGTCGAATCCTAAATTTAGGGCTTCGATTTCTCTGGCGGCGGCACGAACGAAGACGACGCGAACGATGGCGTCACAAATACGGATGGCCTCGAGCTAGGCAGAGGTGGCGCACACATCGTGTGCGAGGCATGGACATGACGAGAGGAACCACTTTGATGGCGGAGGCGGTGTGATCTAAGGCGCATGAGGCTTCGACGATGGAGCCGGGAATGGAGGTGAGGATGGCAGCAATGCCTAAGGCTCGCGTGGTGAGGACCGCACATGAAGGGCATACGACAACGACAGAAACTCGAGATCAAGCGGAGGTGGCGGCTGCGCGAGTCGTGCGTGTGGGGGCGATGGGCATATCTTCGTGGAGGTTGGCGGGGCTCCTTGCGTCGAACCGAGGTCGCTGTTGGAGAAGAGGCGGCGGAAGGGGCCGCTGTGGCTGGGTGATACGTTGCGAGGGTGGCGATGAGAGGCGGCGGCGGTAGGCTTAGGGCTGCTAGGGTGGCAACGGGAAGGGGAACTGTAGGTGCGAGGGTGGGGGAAGCGGTGGGAGAGGCCGGTGGGGCTGGGAAATGCGTTGGGGTTGCGGGGGCGGTGGGAAAGGCGGGTGGCGGCGATGGTAGGGTTGTAGCTGTGGCTGGGGTCGCAGGTGCGACAGGAGGGGGCCCGGGTGCAGCGGGTAGGGTTGGTGGCGCGGGGGTGGAGCCGGGAGGTGGCGGAGGTGGGGGTGGGGCAAGGAGGGTTGCCGGAGGTGTGAGGGTTGCGACGGGAGAGGCCAGGGGTATGGGGATGTCGTCGGGAACTTGGACAACAAGTATTTCGTCGTTTTTTCCTTTTGGACCGGTCTGGACAGCGATCGATTCTTCCTCCACAGCGAGGTTTTCTTCGTCAAAACTCGGGATAGCGGCTTCGGTAGTTGGAGGCTTTGATTGGGCGGCGAGCAGAGTCGCGAAATTGGGCATAAGAGCTCGAAACTCGGAGTGGAATGTGGTTTGTAAATCACGTAGCATGCTCATCGTCTCCTTGTTGTAGGCGTCGTCGACTTGCCATTTTCGTTCGGACGAACGATAGTCCTGACGGCGGAAAATTAATTTTGAACGGTGGATTTTTAGGTGGAGAAGGAATGGGAGGGGTTGAGAAGAGAAGCTCGTCGGGAACACGAGGGGTTGGAGAAAAGAAACGTGAAGATCACATGGGAGAGAGAAAGAGAGAGGCGGAGATAGCGAATAAATCTCAATTTTTCATATCACTAAACTGACTAAAACAATGGACCATCATCCCTTTATATAGGAGGGATGAGATTACAAAAATAGAAATCAAATTCAAATTGAAACTAATTATCCTAATTTGACTCTAACCAATTAACCGACCAATTTGAAATTCAAATCTCTAACTAATTGAATTCAAATCTCTAAGTAATTGAGATCACAGGCGATCCCGTTTATATAATTAAAAATACGACGACTCAAATAAACGTAAATAAAATTAACGGATAAAATTAAATAAATATGTGGCCCTATATTTTGATTCCACGCTGCATCATTTAAAGTATGTCTTTTCGATCTTCCTTGCTTTCTCTTCAACCCATGTTGTCTCTTGGAGGCATTGTGTCTGAATCTTCCTTCCATCGTATCTACTATCTCCATTGTTTTATCAGTCAAAGTGCCAATATTCCAACTTCCTATCCGCAACTTCCTTTGCAACTTCGTTTGGACTAACTTCTTTACTCGCATGCGTCCATCATGTAAGAACTCTTGCAAACTTTAGACTGTATCCGGGCGGTGATGCAACAAAACTAGTTTATTTACTCTCATGTGTTCCTCATGTGAGAACCCTTGCAAATGTTAAACTACATCCGGACAGCGATGTAGCGGTTCTTGCCAACTTCTCATTGCATTCAGACGATGCAACACGTCACTAGTAGGGAACATACCAACATAATCTAAATGTTTGCTTAAATCCATGCTGAAAAGATTCAACTGTTTTGAGACAAATTCCTAAATAGTGTTCTTAAAAAGGTTACTATTTAAGAATTTGTCTCGCTTATGCTGGTTGTTGGCTACCTAACACACAACCATCCTCAAGAATACTATATAGTATAGGCATCCTTTGCACATATTTGCAATTAAGAGACGAACCTCCAATCTCTATTAGTTGGCATGTGTGATGCTGGTCTGATACATAATATTTGGATCTTAAGAAGCAAACCCTAATTTTTTTTTGTGTATTAGGGGATCTTGCTATCTTTAAATATCAGTCTTTGTCTAGCACGCATCCAATTCAAATCATTATAAGGTGTTCATGATCCAATTTTGTGATTGATATTCAGTAACAAAATGTAGATATAAACAGATTAGTTGTCTGACATTTGATTTGTCTTTTCAGTTTACAATCATGGTACTGAAGTGATGGTAAACGCTGGACATGTCTTGATGCTGTTCTGTGTTAGCCCCAAAAAATGAGATTCTTGCTTTATTTGATCTCTGCCATCTAATATTCTAATTGGTGCCTGATGATATTCATCATTCTTGGATCCATTTCCTTCAAGCCCCTTCACCTTTCTCCTTTTTCTATATTATTCTTCCTTCTTGATTCCTGTGCTACGTTACAGGACTTCTCTTTTAATCTTACCCCCATTACTTGAATGTATTTTTTTAACTTGTTGATTGATTTTGTGTCACTCATGATCAGTGTGTGGTTTTTTGTCGATCATCTTTAGATCTACTGATTGTTCATGGGTGTTCATTTTCATTAATGTTGCATCCTTTCTTTAGTTTCCATTCCGATATTTAATTGCATTTACTTCTTGCTTTTGTTCCTCTATCACATGTAAGAGTAACAGTGGGTCTTGAAGGGTCAATATCTAGATCTAGGTTATTTGTGGGTTTCTAGATCAAAGCTCCCTTCTTGGCATAAACGGGTGGTTAAAATAATGAGCATAATGCATAACCCTCTCTTTCAGGTATTTAATGTATAGTGACAATTCTATTGGAATTAACACCCGCTTGCTTTGTAGGTATGCCTTCAATTCTAACCATCAGTTGTAGAGACGTACGATCTCCTCCATGCTCCATCAGAAGTGGGGGTGGGGACTTCTGTCAAACAACGAGGTCCCATTGCTGGCAAACAAGTTAGGGAAGGGGTGTCAAGGGGAAAGTAGATCTCTCTTCCCAGGGACTTGCTATTTATTTGAATTAGTTTCCTTTGGAGTTTGTGTTGAGATTCATTTGTATTATTTTTTTTGAGAAAAAAGAGGGTGTGGTGTTGAGGAAACAACCACCCGTGAGTTTTTTAGATTCAGTTGTATTGCAAGTGGCCATAAAAACTCCCTTAGGGTAGGTCTTTAGCTTCACACGGTTTGTAATCCACTATACTCCTCGTTTTCCCACATAGTAAATAATGATTGGCACCAGCTACGAATATATTCTGGTTATGGAAAATCAATGTGTCTGTGTGATTGGCTCTTTGTACTTGATATCCGAAAAACTTTCTTTAATATCCCAACCCCAAGCATAGTCCTATATTGGAATCTCACGAAGTGTGGGTGTGGGTTATAAGTGATGGGGATTACTACTTGACAACCTAAGCCTAAGCATTTCGAGTGTTGTCAATAGGTCCATTTGGGTCTGAGTCCAATAAGTTATCAAGGCTAGTTTTCCTCAATAATGGACATGCAACTTAAGCCCGAAACATCACAAATGGTATCAAAGCATGATAGTGGAAAGGGCTACTCGAGTGTGGAGTCATCCCTATAAAGAGAGAAGGAAAATGCTACCAGAGCATGCATCCGCCATTATTACTGGGAATAAGTGATTGGCCATGTTGCAACTAGGACATTGCGGATATAAGTGGGGAATGTTGTAAAACCATAATCCCCAAACAAAGTCTTGCATCGAAATCTTATGAAGTGTGGATGTGTATGATAAGTGATGGAGATTATTACTTGACAATTTGTGCCTAAGTAGTTTAGGTGGTTGTCGACAGGTCCATTTGGTTCGAGCTCAACAAGTTGCCATGGTCAATTTTTCTCGATAACGGATCCAGGACCTAAGCTTGGAACGTCTTTAAACATTAGGTATCTTTTTTGAATGTAATGTAGTTTTGGTGAAGATAGGCAAAGAGAATGGCTTAAAATAATGCAAAAACAATTGATAGTAACTGGTTGCATTATGCTAATGTGAAAGAAATTACGATAAATATTCCAAAAATGCCGGCTGGCTGATCTTAAGGTTTAGTGGCCGTAGCTGAAAGAACATCCTGCAAGTAATGTTGAAGCAAAGACTGGGTGGTGGTGGTGAATTCAGCTTTTGGCTAAATGACTAATTTGTAAATGGAATCTTGACTGAGATCCCCAAATTGATTGCTCTTGCAGATGGTGGTAGAGCATTGGTGCCAAATGTTGGGATGGGTTGTGATATTTTCTTGTGGTTCCTGACCAGAATTTTGCCAGAAATTGTCAGTTTGTCAGTTAATTTGGAGGATTAAGGCTCCCTTGAAGACAAAAGTCTATGCTTAGGTGTTGAGGCTGAGGAGACTGACTACAAAATGCTCAGAATCAGGTGGGTGGTGAGCTAAGGAAGACTTGCCCAATTTTGGGGTCCATAATACGGATGTGAACTGTGAATGACATATTTTCCTTCATCCAATGTCTTTCTTGATGTAGTGTGACACACCCCAAACATAGTTCCACATCTAAAAGTCATGGCGTTTGAAGTGGCTTATAAGAGCGGAGGATTATTGCTTGACAACTCGGAGTTGAGCATTTTGGGCGGTGTCAATAGATCTATTTGGGCTCGAACCCAACATATTGTTATGTCTTTTCCTCGATAATGGTCAGGGGACCTAATCCCGAGACGTTACAAATCACTTGAGTTGGATTGAGTAGACAACTCATGGTGGTCTTGTAGGAAATCTGGGACCAAAGGAATGCTGTAGTATTTAAAAAGAGATATTCCACGCCGTGAATGTGGTTCATACATAATGCTAAAAACTCGTATGGGGTGTGTGTGAGGTCTTGTGTATAGACAAGTGAAATGGTCTCTTGCTGTAACATATCTTCACTTTTCTAAGTGAATCATATATGGCAATTCATTTCAGATAGTCATTATCTGGCCTTCAAAATACTAGAGGGGAGGCTGAATTCAAAAAGGTCTATTACCTTGATTTTAAAGGAAAATCATTGTCTCTACTTGGTAGGCGTGGATTGTCCATAGGGTGCATCTGAATGCATGAGATTAGCATGAAAGGTGACAGCAATACAAGCTGCATCTTTGAAAAATGAGTACAGTCATTACATAGTTCAAGGTGCTAATCTCGGGCAACGGAGGGAGGGAATCCTTGAAAAGATTAACAAGATAGAGCATGTTAGTGAAATTTCCGCACTAGGTAAGGTGGGCTTTAGAAAACACAAAGGAATCGTCTCAAGACTTGATATCAATTGTCTCTCAAGGTGGATTTGTACATGAAGACAAACCCAACACAAAGATTTAAGGTTTGTCGACCCTGACAAGTAGCTGACTTTATGAGAGAACTTGCCAATGAAGGGGATAGTTGCACATGGAAGGAAAAGTATTTATAGCTCATCAACTAGCTAATAGACATTAATATCCTTCTTGATGGATGTTCTTGAAGCTAAGTGTTTTCTTAAATGGAAACATTTTGTTCTTTGATAAAAAAAACAGCTTATTTTGCTTAAGGGAGCTAATAAGATTGCAAAAAACAATATTTTATATTTGTGTGAATATCTTAAATATATTTGCTTGATTTGTGCAAGTTTGTTTTACTTTCTGAGTTTCATGCACCAAAACCAATATGGCTTTGCTTTAGAGATCAGTGAATTAATAATTGCACTCAAACATCAAGTTAAGCACCATGCAGCAGGGTAGTTCTCTGGCAAGTCACCACCCCTTTCTTGAAGGACTGTGGGTTTCTGGAGCTTTCTCCCCACTTGGACCTGCATCCACCTCAAGATATACCCCATCTTAGATAGAACATTGTATAGAGTGTTTATGCTAGAGCAATTTCTTGCTCGGGTTCTTTTTTTATTTAAGATCGCAAATTATCATTTATTATCACA
Organism: Ottelia alismoides; assembly: GCA_037367405.1. Classification (NCBI taxonomy): domain Eukaryota; kingdom Viridiplantae; phylum Streptophyta; class Magnoliopsida; order Alismatales; family Hydrocharitaceae; genus Ottelia; species Ottelia alismoides. The sequence continues at coordinate 101,594 of JAZKJV010004755.1, forward strand.
GATGAAATGATATTTGTAACTCATATGGAGATACATCATTTTCAGATATTGCATTTTCATTATTTCTCTTCAAGATACAAATTATTACAAGATCTGGATCTCTTGCAGTGTTTAAACCACCATGAAACCATCCTATTGGATCCAAAGAGCCTCCAACGATATTTGATAATGTTGTCCGGTAAGTAGGGATGCAAATAGTTGTGGATATATCCATATCCAATCCGCCACCTAACCATTTTATACAGATTTTGATATCTGTACATGTATCCATTTAAAATGGATACGAATATGGATAATATCACATTATTATCCACAAATATTCGTATTTGCGACCATATCCACGTTTTCATATATAAAAATAGTTGTATCTTTATTTTTAACTATGTGTAACATAATATTGTATCTTTTTCACCATACTTGATATACTTGTTATGAAATAACAACATTTAGTATATTTATATGATGCGTAAGTCATTGAATATATGTCTATATAGGCTCTTTGTAGGCACGATGTGGAGGACTTCTGGATCAGTTTCTAAGTTTGCGTTTGGAGTGTAGCTACTTATGCTAGTCTGATTGGTTTCTTATGGTGGAGAAGATGAAGCGAAACACACATATCTCTTGTTTGTCTCGAGGGGGAGGGGGCTTGTCCTTTCCAAGGCAATGTCTTCTTGTCTTCGCACATGCTTCCTATAAGGGTGAGGAGTCGTCTGAAGGTGTTGATGCAGAGTTTATTATGTTCGACTTTGGGATAGTTGTTGGGGATGCCATTGGTGAGTTCAAGGATGATGGTGCATTTTACAAAGGATGGTGATCTATGGGGGGTACTTAGCCTAAAAGAGATGAACAAGGTGTTGCTTGTCGAGTGGATTATTCACATTTGGGGCAGCAGTTCGGATTTGCTTTGTAGTTTGTTGGTGAGCATCTATTGGGTTTCTTCAAGGATATCTGAGAAGATTAGGGTGGAGTACTCCCCTTTAAATTATGAGGCTTCTTTGTGCTTCTCCGCTTAAAAACCTCACGCTACAAACCTATCTTTCCCTTGTCTATTATTGCAAAAGTCGATAGCTGGTTTTCAATCGGCATGATCAATGATTAAGGATTAATCGATAGTTGAACGATTAGTCGGTTTGAGTCGAGCATTAGTTGATTGTGTATTTTTTATTATTTTAAATCTATAAGTATTCTTTCCATATATTCTTATACATTTACCTAGATTTATACATTTTCTATACTATCATAAGGTAATAAAAGAAATAATTGAATGTAAATAAAACATTAAGTTAATCTACTTTTTAAAAAGCAAAAATTGTTATCTCCAAGCAAACATCGATTAATCAATAGTCAGTCAACCACCGCACCGACTTGACTAGTCGAGTTAGTCGGCCAACATTTACAACATTGGTTATTTTTCTCATGCAATTTTGTTGATGCATGTATTAGGTGATAATTGAGACCTTTGCTTTTGGGAGGATAATTGGATTGGCAGTGCGGAGCTATGTAACTAGTTCCCTCACCTTGTTGTGCTGCGAGATGACCAGGAAATGCATGTTGGTGAGGCTTGGGACAATGGGTATGGTATTCCCAATTTTGTGAGTGGTGGAGTTTTTGATGTTGGAGGAGTCCCTTTCCTCCGTTGAGGGTACATCCAATTGAATTTATCACTGGATATCAGCATATGATTCTTTCTAGGTGAAGAAGTCATGTAAGATGCTATATGCTTCGACCATTTTTTGATCGTAGGATTGCTAATGCAAAGTACATGCAGATTTTGGGGATGGAAGATCCCTTTTGGGGTTAAGGTCTTCCTTTGGTTGATGAGAAGGAACTTGATGACATCGAGTGCTCGGATGGGCATGATCTTGAATGGAGTGGATGGCTCCTATTAGCAGTATGATGAGAGCTTGGAAATCAATTATCTTTTTTTATTGTCTCACCGTAAGAGTTTGTTGAAGGTCGACAAATCTTTATGGAGTGATAGTCGGTAGTACCTCTGCCTTTTGGGAGTTGATTGGGTCGTCTTGGGTTGACATGGATGGTGCGAGAATTTGGATGATGGTTATTCTATGGGTGCTTTGTTAGCCAAAATTAGGGCAATTTTCCGAAACGAGAATTTTTATGTGGACAAGGTATTGGAAACATTCATGATCCTATGAGATTCTCAGCCTTTGCAATTTTGATACTTAAACTTGTGAATACAAAAAAAATTGGGTGCTCACCTTTTACGATGCACACCCTTTTTTCCTTTCAAAAGTAAAATAAAAGGCCTAGTGTCAAGAATGTTCTCCACACTTCCAATCAACACATTCTCATATTCCTTGCGGTCTATGATTACATCAAATTCCACCAATTAATTGTTAATGTGCGAACCCGATTCAATAGTCTGTTGGTAGTGCAGTGTGCCTACCACCCAAAGGATCAGGTTTCAAATCTTGGGGCCGACACCTATGCTTGTCTCCCCCTCTTGTTTCAAAAAAAAATTGTTAAATGTGTTATAGTTGTTCTTCAATTATAAAACAATGTAAATTGATGACAACACTTGGAGAGTCCTTACCACGACACTGCTTCTACCACATATGCCACACATGCTCGTTCATCAGTGAAGCGGTATGCGAACACTTGCTTTTTCCATGTGGTAGCGAGTGGAAGGAGAATACGTAATATGATTCACGAGCTCAAGACGGGTGATGATACGGTGCTAGGAGATAGGGAGATCGGGAAAGTGCTGATGGATCATTTCCGAAGCTTCAGCAGGTGTTTACCGTCGTCTGGGGCTACGTGGTCCGGGAGGGGTACCAGAGCTCCGAGCGGTGAGCAGCGAATGGCAATTGTGAAGGAGTTTAAGAGAGTGGAGGTTCGTGAAGCGGTGTTCGATCTGAATGTCGATGGTTGTCCTCGTCCAGATGGCTTTTCTGTCTTTCTTTAGGGAGTTCTGAGATGTGCTGGAAGATGATGTCATGGCCATGCTTTGTGAATTTAGAGGAGAGAATAGGGGGCTGGAGAAGCTTAACAAAGCATTGCTATTCTTGTTGTCGAAGAGGGAGGGGGTTGTGCGAGTGGAGAATTTTCGTCCCATTGCCTAGTCGAATGTTGTTTACCTCATTCTGCAAAGGTGTTGGCCAACCGTCTGCGTGTTGTTTTGGATGACCTTATCCTTCCTCTGCAATCTGCATTTATTCCAGGACGACAACTTCTGGATGGTGTGGTGATAGCGGCAGAAATGGTTGTCGATTGGGAGAGAAGGGGGACCATGGGATTTCTCTAGAAGGTCGACTTCTCGAAGGCATATGACAGTGTGTGCTGGAGGTTCATTTGGGCTTCCCTGGTGCGGAGAGGTTTCCCGGACGAATGGATTCACTGGATGAAGAGGTGTGTCACTACCACTTCGTTGTCGGTTTTGGTGAATGGGAAACATGAGGGTGGATTCTTCCAACCGCAGAGAGGCGTGCGAAAGGGGTGTCCACTGGCTCATTTGTTATTTGTTTTGATGGCGGACACGTTGACGGTCATGGCTGGGGTGGCGGAGGAGGGAGGCTTCTTCATAGGATATTCCAAAGGCGGTCTTTTTGTGCCTCTCCTGCAGTACGCGGATGACATGTTCTTCTTCATGGAGGGTGGGGTGGAGGAGTGCTGAGCTGTGAAGGCAATGCTTGATATATTTGGGGATCTCTCGGGGCTGAGGGTGAATGGTGCTAAATCGGCTTTTGTGCCCTTTAATATGTCGGTTGTTGACGCAGAGGCTTGCGGTATGGTTCTGGATACACCGTTGAGGTCCTGCCTATCACTTATCTGGGGTTGCCCCTTTTGACAGGAAGATTGCATCAGGTCGATTGGTTGCCATTGGTGGAGAAGTTGGAGAGAAAGATGTCCAGCTGGTAGGCAACGTTTCTATCTAATGAAGGACGCTTGGTTCTGACTAGGGCGGTTCTGTCTGCCATTCTGATCTTCTTCATGTCTATGAGGGCCCTGCCGGTGGGCATCCGTTCCAAGTTGGAATCTCTGATGAGTCGTTTCTTTTGGTCGTCTTCGCATGGGGACAGAAGTATGCATTTAGTTGACTGGTCATCGGTCTCTACTCTGACTAAGGAAGGTGGCTTGGGGGTCCTGAAGCTGAGTGATATAAATAGGGCGTTGTTGACGAAGTGGGTTGTCAAGATCTGGGGCCCTAACGCGGATCTGTGCTCCACCCTGATCAGGTCAATCTATGGTGTTTCTTCCACCTTGACAATCCGTGCAGGGGGAGGCAGGGTCTTCATCTACTTTATGGAAAGGCGTGTGCTCGGTCCTGTCGGATGTGATGGATCACTTGCGCCCATTGCTTGGGGATGGTCTTAGTTTTCGATTCTAGAAAGACAGATGGGGGTGCTCTTTGCGATCTTTATCCAAGGTTATTCGCATTGGCTTTGGATAAGGAGAGCAACATGGCTGAGATGTGGACGAATGGCAAATGGTCGGCGACCTTTGTTGTCGAGTTATCAGATTAGAGGGCGGAGGATTTTCTGAGCCTATCGGATCGACTGTGCAATTGGGCAAGGCCAACGGAGGGGCGTGATTCGTGGGTGTGGAGGGATGGTCACTTTTCGTTTCGGAAGGCCTATGGTTTGTTGGTGGCGCATACCACCAATATGGAGTCTTTGGTATCTAGAGACTGTGCAATGATATGGTCCTGGAGGATTCCGTCGAGGATAAAGGTATTTCCATGGCTCCTGAGAAGGGAGCGGGTGTTGACGGCGGCAAGAAGAGCGAGGCTCTTCCCTGGGAATGTGGATATGTGTAGTAGATGTGGGGTATCTCATGAAGACGTGGATCATCTATTTTTCGAGTGCCCTGGCTCTGTTGATGTGTGGCAAAGAATGTCGGTTTCAGGCCTTGACTACGCTAACAAAGACAGGTTCTGGGATTCGTGCAGGAGGTGGTCGGGTTCGGAGCTGGGAAGACATAAGATTTGTGCGACGGTCTGGTGCATCTGGTTGAATAGAAACATCGTGACTTTTGAGGGTTCGAGATTCTATCCTGAAAATGTACTTCGGCATGCCAGGGCCCTCTTAGATTCCTAACAGGTGTAATTATCTATTTATTATTAATATATTCTTTGGATGGCTTTCTCAAGGAGGTCCATCCCACCGTTTCTAAAAAAATGCTCGTTCATAGTACTTTGACAATTTAAATCAAGAATTCTTGCATACATCTTATGATAAGCTAACTGCGCTTAAGATGAATTTTTAAGCAGACGAGAGTTAATGCAACCAGATAGGTCAAAATATGGTTTTCCGTCCAATTTGAGTCCATCAATTTTTTAAATAAATAAATCAATTAAAATCAATTGAGACTTCAAAATAGATTGAATAATTAGTTTTTTTCCCATAGTCAATCATGATTTATTATGACTTTCTTTAATCTTTTTTATTTCATCTTTTAATCCAACCCATCTTTGCATAAAAGGGCTAATCCAAACCTCGCTTTCATCCAAACTTCTCTTTAAATCAGGAAATAGGTGTTTTCCCAGTGAATGGATTGGTTGGATGAAGAGGGATGTAATAATGGCTTTTTATGTTGTGCTGGTGAATAGCAGGGTGGAGGGTGACTTCTTTCAGCCACAACGCAGAGTTAGGCAAGGATGTCCGTTGGCACCATTATTATTTGTAGTTGTACCAGATGCTCTGGGTAGGATGTTCTCAAAGGCTGGAGAGGGTGGTTTTGCCCGGTTTCCGCATGTGTGAGATTTTTGTTCCCATTCTCTAGTACGCAAACGATACTATTTTCTTTGTAGAGGGAGAGGTTGCGACCACAGAGGGGGTAGCTACCGTTCTTGAGTTATTTGGGTTAGTCTCGTGCACGAGGATTAACCATTCTAAGTTTGCCTTTGTGCCTTTTGGGATGGTCTAAGAGGAGGTGGCATCTTGTGGGATTGCCCTTCGGGCATAGCAGTGAGCCCTTCCTATTACTTACCTTGTGTTGCCTCTGGTTCGTGCCAGCATCCGGCAGTCAGAGAGCGGTGTCCTGTTATTTAAAAGCTGTAGAAGAAGGTGGTGAGCTGGCATGTTGTGTATCTCTTGAGAGGTGGCCTCCTTGTTCTCTTGAAGGCTGTGTTGTTGGCTATCCCAACGTTCTTCCTTTCTATGTGTCTGCTGGTAGCAGGGGTGAAGAGGAGATTGGAGGCAATTATGATGTGTTTCTTTTGGGCTTCTTCTGGGGAGGCGAAGGGGGTGCCCTTGGATGAAAAAACGTTAGTGTTGAAAAAGGAAGATGGTGAATTGGGGATCCATAGCTTGGAGGCTATGAGATGTGTTTCTAGCAAAGTGGGTGAGCCGAATTTGTAAAGGAGGTTCAGACATGCTTTGCAAGATGTTGCGCTCGATCAATGGGTTTACTTTGAATCCTCTATCACAGAGGGTTGTAGTACATTTGCCTTCCAAATTCTAGAAGGGGATTTGTTTGGCATGTCTTAGGTGATTGTGTGGTTTCCACTTTTGGGGAGGTGATTGGAGTGGGCAAGGGCCTAAGCAGGTCCCGTTTTCGGGATTGTTTGCTCTAGGCAGCTAACTGGATTGTTCAATCATAGATTGTAAGGAGGGGATAAGTGGACATCTCCTTTTCAAACTGAATTGTCGGATCAACGTTTCTAGGAGTTTTTGTTGTTGCTTGAGGTATTGCCAGATGGTCAGGGGATGAGTGGCCTTGTGGATCATTAATCATGGTCCGATGAATGGTTCGCTGTGCATAAGGCATATAGGGACTTCTATCAGTTGGAGGTTTTGGTTCCAACACTTGTTTCAGATCGATTCACCGACATTTGGAGTTGGAAGGTACCATTGCGGATCCAGCTATTCGTTTGGCTTCTAAGGAGAGATTGTCTTATGACTGGTGAGAGAAGATCTTGGTTCTTTCTCGGGGTTGACAGTACTTGTGAGTGCTACCTGATTTTTTTTATTCCTTTCACCAATATTTTTAATAATTTTTAAAGAATATTTTTAAAAGCTTACCTCGTGAATGTTGATGACAAGGGACATGAGCGTAAATATCTTTTTAATATGGGTCTCTGTGTATTGTAAAATTGGTAGGGAGCTGTGCTATTGGTAAAGTTTGCAAGAGAGGGAGTGTGTGAGCATTTTCCTGGTGATGACAGGGAAACATGGTTATGATAGTTAATTTCTTCTATTTCATCGTCCCTATTTGGTGAATACAAGTGCTTGAGCATTTTCCTTGGTGAATTAAGAAATTTTGGTTTTCCTCACATTGACCTGCTTGACATTTTTAACTGCTGGTTATCCAATTGACAACTTCCAAGTGTGAGGAAATTGATCTAGGCACTTTCCCTTTTGAATATTTAGATTTATTTGGTTTTATAATTGAAAAAGGGATGGATTCATGCCATGTCCCTTCGTGGGTTGAATAAAAGCTAACATAGGGTATTATCAATGATTCCCTAGTTGCAAGCAAGATCTTAATTTTTTTAATAAATTCGGAATTGGTGGACTGACTTGCCCTGCGGTTTGCGGAGGATTTGTAGAAAATCTTTGTTGCCATTCTAAATGCTTTCCTCAACATCTAAAAAGGCAACTTTTGAAGCAAGAAGATAAAGAATGGTAGGAAATGAGATTCATAGGCTTGATATGCCAAGGGGACTTGAGGAATTTATGGCATATGATTGCAACACGGATATTTTGTAGACTCTAGCTATGAAGTGTGGGAGATTTTGCACCATGAAATTTAACCATCGTCAGTGTACTTCGGAAGTGGGAAGTGGGAACATCGTCTTATTTATTCCTTCTCTAAAAGAAATGAGTTAAGCCACCAATCTGAGATCTTTTATTCCTTTTTGAAGGTTAATGGTGCTGCCGGTACTTGGAGGATGCTCTAGAGCACTCTCCATATAGGGATCTTGAGGCCCCACCATTGTCTTAAGACCTAGTTGTGCTCCTATCCTTGAGGCATCAATCAGTGCTGCAAATTAGTTTTTATGCAACAACCTTAATAAATACATGTCTTGCTAGGCAAGACAAAAATGTGCGAAATGATCCAGATAAATAGTTTCTTTTGATAAGCGTCAGTCTTCTATTTATAATTGTATAGTATACGTTTTTTTAAAGCTCATCTAGGATTCATTAAAAGAAAAGGAAAAAAAACTTTCCCAGGACACTTTGAAATTTTAATGAAAATACATGTAATTCTTGTAACACTCGGAATTAAGCTTCAGAAGGATTTATCATTTCATTTTCTGAAGTGAACAGAAAGACACCCTTTCTTGGATACTATACTACCACATATATTTATATACAAACTAAAAAAATCTAGGACATTTGAAATTTATTTGAAAATAATTTTTGTAGTACTGTTAACATGCCAAACTAAGATTTTGAAGGATTTCACTCATTTCATGCGCTGAAATGAACTGAAATAACTTCTTCTCAAGGGATAGATTTACCAATAAGACAACATCGCTCTGCTTGAAGCCTAAGGATGATCCTACCACATACCCTCAGTTCCCGGTGTTAGCAAGGTAGGTAAGGAGAGAAAAATCCTTGCAGGAGAATTTGTCCTGAATGTCTCAATGACTCGTGCGTCAGCAGTGAGGAGAAGAGGATAGGGATATGAAAAGGATGTTGCTAATGCCCACTGCTGTCATCCAAGCAATCAGTTTTGTCCTCTTTGACTTTTCCGTAATCACTATTTATCGTCATCTTGTTCATTGAACATGATAACTCCTTGTTGTCGTAATCTTTTTGTTTTTGCTCTTCTGAGTATCAAAGAACATGCTTTACTATTGTAAAACTTTCAGATTTTTGGAATTACATCACCTCACACGTGCGAGATAGTAAACTGTGTAGTCTTGGCAGAACTGTTTACTAGATGGATATGGGTGTGCAATGGGAGTGTGCAAAATGCTATATAAATTCTGGATGGCATCCCATACCGGATGACCATCCTTAGCTTTCAAAATGACTGCACAAAATGCTACCAGAAATTTATCGATGCTCCTTTGATCCTTAACCACAGATGCTACCTATCATCTTACAAAATCAATTTGGAGGCCTTTAAATTCCGCGACTTGACTTACTTTTTTCCTTCTCACCAATGACGCAACTCTCTGCGCCACCAATTGGAGTTGATATATTTTCGTGTTATGCTTCTCTTGATTTATAAAGTGCTAGACACGATTATATAATAAAAGGAAGATGGTATATTGCTGCTTTTGATTCATTATTTTTCCTATAGTTTATCATAATGGTGAGCTTTCTGGAGTTTCTTTCTTTACAATACTCTGCTTCCGAGATGTTCTATTCTGGGAATGCCATCAAGCATCATTATTTGCTTTTCAATCACTGGGAAATACACACCGATATTTCGTAATCGTAATATTGCTTTGTTTGTTAGATATTATAATTTTCCTTCATTCTTCTTGCTCTACTGAGCAAGAAGAATCCAAGAAGAATCCATGTAGCCGACCCTACTTATAGTGAAAGAAGACTTCCCCATTTTCTTCTTGCTCTATTGAACAGTGAGACATACTCTCTTAGGTGGGTCTATTTATGTCTGTGGAACCCACCGAACTGCAACCGTTGGTGAAGTCTCATACAGGAATCATCTTCCAAGACCATAGAGAATGCGAGCTGTCCAGACGGAAGCGCAGTGAAGAATCCATTTCCTTTATTTTGTGTGTGATATTTCCGTTTTGACTGCGTAGTAGATCTAAGGGGTTGACACCTACCATTTCCACCCATATTTTGGAATCCTCCTGCTACCTAATCTTTTTATTTATTTCTATAGTGGTCCTTGATAAAGTTTACACATCTTATTCTCCCGCACTTTAAAAGGACGGTCTATCTTGGACCGCTTAAAAGTGCGCAGTTCAAACCCGTCGGTCCCCTTTAACTGCATCTGCTTCGTATTTTCCCACCCCTGTAGCTGCGTCAAGGCTCTCAGAAATCGAAAATATCCCATAATTCGATGAGATGTCAGTCTCAAGCTTGGTCAGTTTGACGACTCAGTGCTTGACTTCGCTTCTCGCAACCAAATTGATTTTGTGCGTGTAACTCATGTTTAGAGCTCGTGTTATCTTGTTTATTCATGTTTCTATTTTTATCGTAAATTCTGTTGAAACTAATTTGCTATTTGTTTCTAACGAGCATGCAGAATCATTTGCCAAATTCAATTTTCTCAGAAAGAATCTTATGATAAATGAAATAATACACTGTATATGAAAAACTGTTACATGACTTCTATTTTGCACAAATATCTTTACACAAGTTAGAAGCAGGTTTGCAGGTGGGGAGGGACCCCTCAGAAGCCTCTTCACATCACTAGGCAACTGGCGGTGTTGTCGTCATTGAAGTAGTCAGTCAGTCGTGGTGGCAGCGACTGCGCTGGAGAGTGATGGTGGAGAGGATCATGGCAGCAGTTTACATAGTAAGGAGGTGGTATGGCTGTAGCTGCCGCGGGGTACATATTTGGTGGATATGCGTTTGGAGGTACCATTGTTGCTGGTGCTGGATATGTGTTTGCCTGGGGATATGAAACCGGAAGCATGTATGGATCCATGGGGTAGTAAACCCTGGGGAGCGAGGCTTGGGTGTAAACAGCTCCCTGCATCATGGCCGGGTTTATCATGTAATTCAACTGAGGAAGTGGTGCTGCAACCGCCGCTGCCGCAGTTGTTGTCATAGTGGTCGTCACCACTGGATTCACATTCTTCGTTACTTCTTCAGTTTGCTTTCCACCAGTATTGCCACTGCAGATGTCGACTGCCTTTGCACTCTTGTCAGCCTTCTCCCCATCTGCCTTCTTCTCCACTTTGTTGCTTTTGTTATCTTCACAGCATTTCGAGCTCTTCTCCTGCTCGCACACGGCTTTCTTATCGCACTTCCCGTCCTTTGCCTTCTCTTCCTTGTTCTCTGATTTCTTATCTCCCTTATCTTGCTTCTTGTTCTCCAAGGGCAGCTCCTCCGCCACCTTGCCACACTTTGCGAGCCTTTTAATCAACGTCCCCGCATCAACGTTGCCCATCACCGTCACCCGTGGGAGTGTCGGATGGATCTCCATCTTCAGAACACCTATGTGTACGAAGCAAAACCCTGATCAGTAACACATGGAACTGATAATGCCGAGATGGATGTCGAAGGCCAAGGGGTTCTCATCACCTTTGATGCTCAATGCTTTGAGCACTTTCTTCTTGCAACCGTCGCAGCAGTCCACAGTCACCTTCAGCTCGATCTTCTGTAGAATGCAGTCAAGCATCAAATGAGTGGGATATATCTCTTGATAAAAATCAAGATGCCGGCACTTATATGTCGGCTAATTGCGTACCTTCAAGTCGTCTTCTTTTGCCATTGTTTGCCCGAGAAGAAGACGGGGAGAGCTCGAGGTGGTGGTGGGGGCAGAAAAGGCGGGAATGTGTGTGGTGCCTAAGGGTGGTTGTTAGGGGCTGTGAATATATACTGGTGGTGGGGGGGTGGGTTAGCGCAAGGTGAACACTGCACGGTTTCTTTTATGTAGGCCAACCCAAATGCACTCTGGCTTTGACCCTTATTCCTGATGTATGACAAGAAAGGAGGTTCGGACTCACATACGGCTTCAAATCTTGTTACATAGATCTCTTGATTGTTTACTATTATCGTCATCATGGGTAGGTCCTATATGATCCCTAGACTTTTTGCATTTGCTGATTTTGCCCCCCATGATATCAGTATTTTTCTGTAGGTTTTTCTGCATGCTTGTGCGCATAAGGCGGATCCCGATGTATGCGAATCTAGGGTACGCAATTGAGTACCCTGCATAATTCTTGTATTTTCTTGAGGTTGGTATTTAAAGTTGTGATTGGATCCCAAGATTGGCATTGGAATCTATAAGCAGAAGAGTTAGGGTTGGTGTGATTTTGTTGTCTCTCCTTGTTTGCAGCTTGCCATCACCTTGCTAGATTGGAAGGAGAATTTGGATAGGCTTTCAAGGCCTATATGCGTTGGGAGTCGATAGTACTATCTCCAGCAGTTTATCATTGGTTCAACTGTATGCAGAGAAAATGTTAATCTTGGTTGGTGTGGCCCCGTTATCGAATTCGTCAACTATTCGAGTATCACGTGGGAGCTAACTCTTCAGTTAACTGGTACACCTGAAGTTATCCTACTTCATAACTTGGGTTGTATTTTAGGTGACAGTCAATTGGATCCGAGCCCAACAAGTTGTGAAGGTCAGTTATTCTTGAAAAGGGCTCGGGTCCAGGCTCGCTAGTCATGGAGTTACAAAGTTAGGTATATAAGCATGTTTAAAGTTTTGAAACACGTCTTTTGTCAGACTTATGCTTTTAATTTAGGGTTTTTTGGACAATTTATTTTTTCGCAGCAGCTGGTAAGGATGTGGGCAATCTCTTCTGAGGAAAGAGTTGGCACGTGTGTGAAACAGCTCATGTGTGGGTGCTTCACAGAGGGAAAGCGTGTGGTGGGACGAATCTCTGCAATGTCCCCTTTTTTTACTGGTGAAACGCTAATTGCTTTTTTAATTAATGTTTGTTTTCTGGGAGAGTTGATATGGATAGAAGAATTTGTGTGCATTGGAGCTGTCAATGTAGGAGAGCCGTCCCCTCAGCTTTTGCTCCTTCTTTGACCTTTTATAAAGAAAAGGAAAATTTAATAGAAACTTCGCAGGAACATCTCCTACAACTTTGATTCATTTCATAAGTTTGCTGTGATTTCGTGTCGCAAGCTGGAAGGATGGTGACTGTCTCCATTGCTTTTTATGTTGTAGAGATTTGATGTTATCATCGTCGGTAAAAGGACTCATCGGATTACATGGCCGGTTACTTTTAGGGTTCGTTTGGTTACCGGGTTACTCCGGTGTAACCCGGTTTACTTCCAGCATTCCTGGGTTTGAATTTCATCACAAATCAATGTGACATCACATTACATTTCTTTTTCCAACTCTAACAATCATCCAAACATCTATTATTCACAAGCGGTTACCCGAACCAACCTCATCTCAGTAATCAAACAAATCCACAATGTAAACATTGGATCTTTAGTCTTTTCGTGAGTTGTCCTTATTTCTCTCATGTCTTGCGGATCTTTAAAAAGTGGATTATGTGCAGAATTTAAATGAAATTTGGATTAATTCATGATAATAATTAATTTAATAATGAAATTCTAGCGAAAAACTGAAATGGAAAGTGATTTTTTATTTCCATTTATATTATTTTATTCATAAATACTAATGTTAATTATTCATTGATGATCAAATATCGAGAAAGAAAAAAGAAGGAAGAAATACATAAAATAAATTGAAATCCATTTGGTTTTACTAAAATATATGAATATATAAAGAAAGTGAGTTTTATGATTGTACACATGGCTCATTATGGATTTATTGTAAAAATAGAAAAGATATTTGTTGTAGAAATAAAATATTATATATCGTATTCATTTAATATTTTTTGTGAAAATACTTATTTCTAATAAGAATACGAGATTATATTTGCAAATTAAGGGTGCTCATTGAAAAGTTTTCTCATATTTGCGTGTTTATGTAATTACTTATATGTTTTTTTTACTTTTTATGAAGGTTAAGATGAAGTAAAATCATTTGATAATTTGACCAACTACAACAAGGGTGTTGCATCGATTTGTCATCAAATGTTAGGTCTCAACCAACTCTCCTTTATCCAACTTTTCCAGCAAACTTTGTTTAATTGTCTTCAAGTCAATGTTTTCGGATGTCCAACTTAGGACTATGGATTTGATTAATGTGTTTTTCACATCGATTAATTGGTGATCCATAGTCCTACGCGTTTGCGATTATATATCACTTTAGCATCTTAGAAAACTGTTTTGCAACTTTCGTCAAGGTACCCTTTTTCAGAGAGTTAATTACAATAATCATAAGGATGCTTGCAAAATCTGATATTTATGTGTTCATAAGCACAATGACCTTTAAATTTTTTGGTTTCAAACTCATTATCTCAAGAGGATAGTGTGTTAGATTCTTCTCAGAATCAGATTCTTTAATGGTCATAACACAACTTTTTGATGCATGCTCTAGAGAAAAATGTGAAGAAACTTCATAGCATGATTCTTCGAGATTTTGTTTCTATGTTTTGGCGATCATGATGGGATTTTTTGCCTAAACAAAGAGGAATGTTCACTCGATTTTGCTCTTGGGTGTATGTCGAAAGAGATGCAATGATCTTCAAGTTCACTACAGGATCGTAGGGTGCCTAGTCTTCTCACATTCTTTCTTGTTTAGAGTTGATAGCTCGGTCATCTCTTTTAGGGTTACAGTTGATTCGAGAAGATTTCTTTTAGAGGACGAAGATCCTCTCCTTTTGTACATGCCATTCGGCCAATCTCATCTATAACTTATTGGTTGCAACGATCGCAAAAGTCTATGTTTCTTCGTTGATCAACGTTAGATTTTTCATTAACAAATCTAGACCTTTGTTGGCATGGTCGAGCAATTTTGGTTTGTCAGTTGGTTATCAGTAGGAGAAATTCTCATGGCCAGACAATTTTGGATCTTCTACATGTAGGTTGTGGAGATCACGACTTTTACTGAAGTGGTCGAGCAATTGTCTAACTTCATCCAATTGACTTGATCTTATCTGCTATCGTCCTTCCAGTTGGATGGGTGTAGGTGAGAAGTTAGTGTCTCTTATACGATTTTTTCCCTTTGCATGTCTCTTCGTACTTGCGGCACAATGGTTGGTTGTTCAACCATAATGCTGAAGGCGCTTCATCTTGCTCGGTGTCAAAGTTGTAATCTCGAGTATGCACCAGCTTATATGGGTGTATATCGGTACACCAGAGAGCATGTTCCCCAAAATTTTCAGTATGCAATGTGTATCGATACTTATAGAGGTATGCGAAGGAAGAGGGCATTGACATATCTGAGTCGAAAGATATAGTGATGTATCTCTAGATACATCGAAACACCTTAGCACTTGATCTAGTACATCTGAGTTATGCAGCTACATATGTGGTGATTTAGATCCTTTGTGCTTGATTTTATATAAATCCCCCCTCACCCCATCATTATTCACCATCCGACTATTTTCCAAAAAAATTGTTATTATAGATCTATTTTGTTGTTACTAGTGGTTCCAAAGAATCATCGCTTCATTTGATTCTCATGGCCATCAAGAACACACACTTGCCTGCTCTCAACTCGATCGACCTGACGGCATTGGAATCTGTCGTTATCACATTATCGATCATGACATAAATAGATGAATTAGGAATCGGTTCAGTCAAAGGAGAAGCTCACGGTTTCCATATGATCTAGACATCAATGGCTTTCCAAGTTGGGGATCTAAGGAGACATATTACACGTGAGATGTTTGAAATGGGATTAAAGGAATATATGCTTGCTTATCTTTGGAAGGAAAATCATTATACAAAGCTTAAGACCTAATATTAGCAATCCCTTAAGGGAGAGTCAAATTCTTGCGGTTGAACTTTGGAAGCATAACTTTGCCTTTTCCCCCCTTTTGCCCTTTTCTTGGTCCACGCATTAAAGGGGTGCTTTTTTAGTCAAATGTTGCTTTATTTGGAGAAATCACATAGTGCCCACAAAAAAATCTTTTGTGTAGTATACATTTTTATCCCTTTTTACCCTCTAAATCACGCCTTGGATTATTGGGATTAAACATGCAAGATAACTCGAAATAAACTTATTTATCTCTCGAAAAATAAAAGTAGCGTTAGGTAAACAAATCGATGCTTTGATGAATACGGGTCTAAATAGATAAAATACATGGGTATACTTGCCCACTAACAAATGTTACAAGAACACAAAATCATCAAACCAATGTGTTCCACCCTTTCTTTTTTAGTTTGTTTGGATGAAATAGGTAAAAAAAAGAGCAAAAAGAAATAAAAGTCAATCGCCGTCTGGGGGAATCGAACCCACGACCACATGGTTAAAAGCCATGCGCTCTACCGGCTGAGCTAAAACGGCTCGTGTTTTCATAAATACTGTATACTATAAAGATTAATCAATTAGATCAGAAGGGCTTACGGATATATGATTCTGATCCCTTATTCTTGTTACGAGAAAGGAATAAATATTGCGATCATAAACACAATATATGATTTAACTATTATGTTTATCAATATAATTATGTCCTATCCTGAGATCAGGAGATAGTGGACTTCATCCAAACATACCTTCAATGTTTGAGTCTTTTGATACATGGGTAAAATGGGGTTGCTTTTTAGGTGTTTTCTATTTCTTTTTGAAAATTTCTTCTGTAAATTGTCATCAACGTATCCCTATATTATGCCACTCAAATTTCGTGTGAAACAGAGATTCCTTACCTTCATCCAGACGGGGTCGATTTTAGCAATTCTATTACCTTAAAAAAATGAGTGTCTAAATAGAGGCCGTCACACAAAATTTAAATGACATAATATAAGGATATAGTGATGAAATTCCACATAAGAAATTTAAAAAAAAGGATGGGAGGAGCCAAGTTAGCTCCTCCCAGGGGGCTGCCCCATTTAACCCTAGTTAGTTTGGTAAAGTTTCACCTTATTTTTGTAATAACCATTTGTGGATAACTAATTTTAGGGCTTAACTAAAGAATTTTTACAAGCGAGAGAGCTGTAAAGTCTCAAGCTTTGATCCGAACCATCGTGGAGGAAAACCAGCACGGCAACCTATTGAGTTCAAGATCAGTTGGACTTGTTGATAACCACCAAAATATTGAACCTGATTATATTATCAACTAGTTATATCTCACTCTCTTTATAACATTAGATGACAGGTTTTATTCGCGGTGTTACAAAAGCATGCTTAAGTTAATTCAAAATTAAGTTAGATAATATAGTTGGTAATTCGAAAAGACTAGGTAAGTAAATTATTTCTGTCAAGTTCCGGATACATCATTCTCTAAAATAAAATCAAGATAATTTATACTTTTACATTTTTCACATGATTTTTAAAATTTTATTGGTGTGTTTCCATGTGCCTATGTGTTGTTTTTACATTTATCTTGTTGAACTCAAAAGTTATTGATATGCTAGTTAAGATATCGAACTAAAGTTTATATTCCTATTCATTCTAATCTAGATGTAGATGTATTATATTTAGAATCATTATAAAAGAATTCACATACGAATATTTATATAGATTAGCTATCCATTGGTTTTTCCCTAAATAGTTCAACACTGATCTTGATCAAAAAGCAAACTTTGAAATTTGCATATCGATATGTGCAAACTCAATTAAGCTATTCACAAAACCTTGTATAAAAGGAAAAGTTCCTGGATGGAAGGAGGGACCAAGCATCGGGCTCATCGTCCACAGACTAAATTGAATTCTTGACTCTCTTAGGAGAGATTGTGAAATGATATGTCAAGTGTTGCATCTTAATGAATTATAGATGAATCGTGGTGCATACCCGCGCTTTGCGGTGTGAGTGTTTTTCAAGATAATGTATAATAACATATTGATATCATAATATGTGAAGTATAAACATATTGCGAAAAAAATTAAATGAATAGGAAGGTATGCTTTTTCAAATAGCATGTTTTATTTTCTTGACTTAAAAGATAATATTATATACTATAAATAATAGATATCTAATCAAAACAAGCACAAATAAAGAACAAACGTTCAAATTAAGAATGGGAGGGTAAATTTAATTGAAAAAAAGCACAACTAGTTTTTATCAATGTCGGTCCCATCATAGTTCATATTTATTAGATTTATAATATCTTATGATTTTTTAAAAAATAAACTTGATTGCATTTTTTAATTTATCTTATATATCTCATATATATATTAATAAAATTTTAATTTCCATTTTTCATCATATATTTAGATTTATAATATATATATATTGCTACGTACATAAATGCATACACAGGCACGCGTACACACACATGTGTATGTGTCTATGATCATATAACGGATTCTATACATCCCATTGTTTAAATTTATTTATTCAAAATCTATGAATTTTTATTTCTTTTAAAAAGTTTTTTTATGAATTTTTCTTCCATTTTATGTCTTTTAATTTTTATTTTGTTTTAGTTAAATCGTACATATAAATTATTTATACTATATTTTTAACTATTTTACATCTAATATTTTTGGTGTTATTATGTTTAAATTTTATTTTATATTTGTTTATTAATTTCTAATTTTAAAAGAAGTTCTAATTTTCAAAAATATATAAATGTAACATCTATCCATTTTTATTATATCTATCAAAATGCTCAAAAATTATGAAGAAATTTATTGTTATGCTTCAATACATTTTTAATTTTTTAGTGGTTTTATTTTGGAAAATATTTTGGTTTGCTATTTCTAAAAATAGCAAAAAAAGATAAATTAAACAAAATGAATTGAAGTAAATAGAACCTTAAAATACTACAAATTTTGAGGAAAGGAAGTTATATAACATAAAAGAAGAAATAAAAGACTTAGAAGAACTTTTTGGAACAAATCTATTTTAACTCATGTATTTACGAAATAATCCATAAACTTATGCTATCTATTAAACTTTTGAATATTTAATACTTAAATATCGAATTTTATAATAATAAAACAATTATGTATTATAGATTATTTGGAACTTATTATCATATAGGGATATTTACACCCATAACCCTGAGTAATATGGTAATTACCCCAGAAACCCTCTGTAAACACGAATTATACTGAGGACCCTGAATAGTGCTTAACTCTTACACCTATAACCCTGTGTTAACTTCCATCAAATTTTCTGTTAACTATAACGGTATCCGTCAATTTTTTTAAATTTTATACCCTTTGAGTTGACATTATTTAAGAATGACCATCTCCTTCCTTCAAGCATTCAACCGACCTCCCCTTTCTCTAGCCGGAGAAGAACCTCCCCCTGTCGCCGTCCTCCGTGGACCACCACCCCCTCCCCTGCCCCCCCGTCGACCACTTCCTCCCCGGACATCCTCCACCACCGATCCACCGCCTCCATCCCGAAACCTGCAAGCACAGATCCCTCCCCTCCAACCTCCACCTGCAAGTCACCGCCTGCATGTCCAGGTCTTCCCCCAATCCCAACCTCCGCCTGCAAGCCCCCCGACCACCTCTGCCCCCCAACCTCTGCCTCGCCGAAACACCCCTCAGTGCGTGCAAGCCCCCTACCGCCCCCACCACCCGACCTCTGCGTGCAAGCCGTCGCCTGAAACCCATGTCTCCCCCAGCCCCCAGGTCCCCTGCCCCCAACCTCACCACCACCACCAACCTCTGCCTCGTCGAAGCCCCCCCTCCGTTCAAGCCCCCTACCGCCCCCACCCCCCGACCTCCTGCGTGCAAGCCGCCACCTGAAACCCATGTCCCCCCTGCCCCCAACCTCACCACCACCACCAACCTCTGCCTTGCCGAAGCCCCCCTCTGTGCAAGCCCCCTACCGCCCCCACCCTCCGACCTCTGCGTGCAAGCCGTCGCCTGGAAACCCATGTCTCCCCCCGCCCCCAACTTCCGCCTGTAAGCCTCGCAACCCACAAGCTTTCGCCCCCTCCGTGCAAGCATGTCACCGTCGCCCCCCCCCCCCCCCCACACACACACACCTAAAAGCCCAGGTCACCTCGTCGAAGAACCCCCCCCCATCCCCGTGCAAGCCTGCTACAAGCCCAGGTCACCCCTGATTTCATCCTCCGCCTCCCCCCGCTCTGCAAGCTCAGGTCCCCCACCCCCTGCCCCCAACATCCACCTGTAAGCCCAGGTCGCAGACCCCAAACCTTCGCCTCCGCCACCCACCTGCCCTCCCTGCAAGCCCAGCATCCACCAATCGTCAAAGCCCCTCCCCCTTCTCGTGCAAGCATGTCGCAGCTGCTAGCAAGCCTCCCTTTCCGTCCGCAAGAAAAATTCCTTTTCTTTTTTTATTTTAGTTAATCATAGCCATTGGATCTGAGTTTGGTTAGATTAACTTACTCATATGGTTGAGTTAGAGAACTAAACTAACGGTAAGGTTATGGGTGTAAAACGGAGCATTATTCAGGGTCCTCAGTATAATTCGTGATTACATAGGGTTTCCGGGGTAATTACCATATTACTCAGGGTTATGGGTGTAAATATCCCTATCATATATCAATCATGAATTAATGAAATATTACAAAGAATAATATTCACGCGATAGGATATTCAAAAGTAGTTTATTCTAAAGGATTCATTTGACATAAAAAATCTACTACTTAAAATTTATTACATATGAATGATGTCAGGAGTAGTTTTAAATTTTTATTTATTTATTTCGAAAATATTAGATATAAAAGAAAAATAGTAGTTTTTAAAGGAATTTTCTAATATATATTTTAAATTTTTATAAAGGATATAAATAAGATATACTTTTACCTTTATTATAGTAGTATTAATATATTTCTAAATTTGGAAAGAGGAAATGGAAGACATAAAATGTGAATTGATGGAGATAGAGAGAGGGAGCGTGGGAGAGAATATGAAGAGAGAGAGAGAGCGAGTGGGGAGAAAGAGAATACAAAGAGAGAGAAATAGACAGAGCGGGAGTGAGGGAGGGAGCGAATATGAAGAGAGAGAGAGAGAGAGAGAGAACAAGTGGGGAGAGAGAGAGAATCTGAAGAGAGAGAAGTAAAAAAAGCGGTAGTGATCGATAGTGGAGGGGGGCAGAGTGGGAAGAGAGGGATAGTGGGATGGGAGGAAGCCACGTGTCTGGCTTTGGCATGAAGAAGGGAGAAACTCGCTATTAGTTAGAATTATAGATTTCTCCCTATGATGTACACTTCATGCTAATAAATTGGTAAAAGCTCTCCAATTTTGTGATTTTATCTGAAACTTATCTCATGTATCTTTTTGTTATGATTTGTTTCATGTTACTAGAATAGCTTTGCACTTATCAAAGAGCACATTCTGAAATTCAATGGTAACTATAAGAGGTTGATGGTCCTACTTCTCAAAACCTCGTAATAACCTACAATGATTTTCAAGGAAGTGTGAGAAAGCAAAAAACTCAATACAACTAACCACATGCTACTGATACTTTTATTGTACTATAGAGAAAAAGAGTGTTTTCATGTTTCTTTATTCTTTGTCTTTCTAGTTTTGCATTCACAGTTGCCGATTCATTATTTTGGATGGTATTTGAAGTTGTATATAATGATATTCCATGATCGCATTATTTTTATACTTGTTCACAATGTTCAAATGAGTTCATATATGTTTATACACTCAAATATAATATCCAAGATATCAGTCACTATTTATCTATTGAGTTCAAATCATATAACTATTAATAGTTACAATACAATGTGCTAGAGTGGCTGAACTCAATCAACAACTCCATACTCCTCCTTCAACCCATTTTTCCTAACTTATACATAACGTGGGGAATAAGTACATCATGACTATGTCGAGGAATGCGTCGTAGGGACATGGGAGGAAAGCTACCTATGTCTAATAAGACTAGGATTATGTGTGACACACATCCTTAGAAGAGAGATGAGACATTTCGTCGGATCTAGATGTAATTAAAATGGTCTTTCATGAATCCATATAATTAGCTATATTGTCATTCATACTTTATGATTATTTTTTGGAATATAAATCATGGAATTATGCAAAATAACTTCTACAATTATATTATTTTTCATGCTTACTAACAATTTATATCGAATATAAACATTCTCTAAAGTCAAAAATATACAGTACATGACTAAATATTACCACAAAAGCTAACAAAATGTATAAGTAATCGGTGAAGTTAAAGAACCTAAACTACTTGTCAAAAACCTATCAATAAGGATTGCACCTTGAAATTTAGTGCACGTGTAGAAACTTAAGTCAATATCACTCGAAAATATTTAAGTACCTCAATGGATTTTAAGAATTGTACAAGTGTGCATAATGCTTAGTATGAATAACAACATATTAGAAATTAACCAAACTCTACTATAGGACTCATCAAAGATAGATGTCCATGTTCCTTAACTCTCATTTTTTTATAATTACGTGCTCATTATCACAAACACATAGTTTACATGATATTCCAACTTTCATGCAATTTCTTATTAGCACTATGTAAGTATTGTATTGTTTGTTCTTATCGTGAGTTCATCATTTATATGTATATTCACATTATTTGTTTAGAGGTCACTTAAACATGTCATGTAATATCCAATGCATCAAGATCATAATTTAATATTGAGTTCAACTCATATAACTTTATACAATTACAACATTGTGAGCTAGAGTAATTGAACTCAGTCATCGACTTCAACTTCTCATTTAACCCATGTCTCCAAACTTATATGTTATAAAGAGGTATCCAAAACAAGTACATTGAATCTAAGTTGGACTTGCATCGAATACCCCCTCATATTGAAGTCTAAGTTTTTTTCAGTGAGAGTTTTGATATCGTCTACATCCATCCCACACCGTGAAACAAAGAAGTTTCCGGGTGGGATAAATAGTGACGAGATTACTACTTGACAACCCGGCTTAAGCATTTTGGGGGTGGTTAATCGGGTCCGTATGGGCCCGATCCCAAGAGGTTGTTAGGGCCAGTAATGCTCCGCTAACGGACCGGGGACCTAAGCCCGGGACGTTACAAATGGTATCAGAGCCGAACGCCCTCTGACAGTGGAAAGGGCTACCCGAGAGGTGGAGCCGCCCTGTACAAAGAGGTTGGAGGAAATGGCTACCCGGAGCGTGAAGCCGCCATTGTCACTGGGAAGAAGTGATGTGCCATGTCGCAACGAGGACGTTGCGAATATAAGTGGGGGAGGTTGTAACACCCCCCAAAAATGAAAGTCCCACACCGTGGAAACAAGAAGTTTCCGGGTGGGATAAATAGTGACGAGATTACTACTTGACAACCCGGCTTAAGCATTTTGGGAGTGGTTAATCGGGTCCGTATGGGCCCGATCCCAAGAGGTTGTCAGGGCCAGTAATGTTCCGATAACGGACCGGGGACCTAAGCCCGGGACGTTACAGGAATACCATCTACAAAATCCATGACAATGGCTTCATGCTCTTAAGTACACTAGATTATGTACTCAAATGGAAAGAAAAGAAACATTCATATTGTGTAGAAATATAAGAGAATCAATGTTATTAATTTTATTCAGTGGGTAGGGTTTCTAAACTGAAAGTCATATGAATGGGAATTCCATGGTAGTCCTCAACAGGACTCCAAAACATAGAAGGGTTATAAATAGAAATTACTAAATGGAAGGAAAGGTAAAATATAAAATATGTTAATGGCTATATTGACCCAATGACGTCAACAATCCCCATCAAGTTGGAGCGTATTTGTAGATCATGCTCAACATCAAAGTCGACAATGAGATAAATTCTTTCAATAAGCTAGTGCTCCAAAGAAATTTCAGGAGTAGTGATCTTCCCTTCTCGTACAACATCTCAAATAAATTGGCAATCTACCTCAGTATGCTTGGTCTGTTCGTGAAAAACGTGATTGATGCTAATGTGAGTAGTAGACTTGTTGTCACAATAGAAAGCAATTGGGTAGTGGCTGGCAACCTAATTTTTTACAGAAAAGAGACGAGCCAAGTAATCTCACATATTGCTTGGTCCATAACTCTGAATAATACTTATGCACTTGATTTGCGTACTATGGTATTCTTCTCATTGTGCTATATGGCAAAGTTTCCACCAATAAACATGGCAAACCAATGGTGAATTGCATGCCCATCCTTGGGAAACTCGTGTAGTCAACATTTGTTTAAGATCTAATATCAGTGCACCTATTAATCCCATAGAAGAGGTTTTCCTGGGGAATCCTTCATATGTCAAAGGATTTCCTGGGGAATCCTTCATATGTCAAAGGATTATATGAATGTTCTATCGATTGTTTAATGTATTTTCTCAATGTACTGACTAGCTTTGCTCACATCATATAGAATATCAGGCCTAGTCATTATTAAAATATAACAATTTACCCACTGGGATTATGTACTGTGTAGTACACTTAAACAAGGAATAAATAGATGTAATATGTATCTACGATTCTACTGGAATGGAGGATAGTTTATAGTCATGTAAACCAAAATCTGCAAGAATGTCCAAATAATATTTTCTTTGTGATAAATGTGATTCTTTTGCCATGCGGATTACATCAATACTTAGAAAGTTTGAATATGGCCAAGGTCATTAGTGACAAATATCTTCTAGAGGAAGGAATTGATCTCAAGAATACACATGTTATACAATACAAGTATTGATGTACTTGAGGAATGTCGTCCAATGAACACATAATAGCTTTTTGTAGTCCTAAAAAATCTAAGAAACATGGTCTCTGAAGTGAGTATGTTGAAGTGGGCTCATGGGCTACTTTAGGTCATATGTGGCCTTACATAGTCATCATGCATACCCCCGCTCGATGGAGTATTCTAGAGGTTGTGTCACATATACTTCATCTTCTGGATCTCCACTGATTAAGACGCCCTCCACATATAGCTCAAAAATGGACCAATTCCTATTGGTTACAATTGGAAAAAACCGTGCAAATGAACCTCATCCTTGCTAGTGGAGAAAAAGTCTCAAAATAATCGGTGTAAGTTGTTTAAGTGAACCCCTTTGCCTCTACTCTAGACTTTAGTCTGTCGATTGATCCATGAGGTGAATGTTTGATCATAGAGACATATATGTAAGCATCTGGAGTCATGGATAACGGACATGGTATAAGGTCCCACTTCCCTTTTGCAATACATGCATCCATCTCTTCATCCATGGCTTTTTTCCAACCATGAACCTGAAGAGCAATGTGATGAGTTTAAGGAATTGTCACTACCATAAGAGCATTTGCAAAATTCCTATCATAGTTGGATAGATTATCAGTAGAAGTAAAAAATGAGAAGGGATGTAGAGTACATTGTCTCTTGAACTTCTATAGCGTAATAAGAAGTTGAGCATCATATTATATACCATAATAAGAAGTTGGATAGATTATCGTATATACATTGTATATACTTTAGCCATAACTCATATTTTCATATTTTCAATAATATGGCTAACTAATAAAATACACAATAATTCTTTACAAACACTTGTAATAAACTGGTTAAAATTTTTGCAAAATATGAAAAATGATTGGAAAAATCTTTTGAAAAATCTTTCGAAAACTATTTGGAAAATGTTTTGTAAAATATTTTCAAACCTTTGTAAAAATGTTTAGTTTTAAAAACTACTTTTATTTATTTGAATAAAAATTCTCTTTTATTTTTTTAATAAAATATTTTAAAAATCTATTTGCAAATGGTTTTGGAAAATGATTGCAAAAAACTTTTGAAAAAACTATATATTCTACTTGAAAAATCTTTGCAAAATGATTTTCAAATTTTTAAGTGTTTGTAAAAATTATTTGCAAAAATAAGTTTTTAAAATGTTTGCAAAAAATATTTTCAAAAATATTTTGAAAATCATGTGTAAATAACAACATAAATAAAAACCTTACGACAATGTAAAAAAATCAATATAGAAATCATATAAATATTCATTAACACTCGACTTCTAAAATTGCTTGCACTCCTGTGTAAATAATTGTGCATGTTTCCAATCCTTTTTATCTTTCAAAAAACCCTAAAAATACACAAAACTAAAAACTCCAAAGAAATCTAAATTCTTTTTAAAAACTTAAAAAATTTATAAAACTTTTTCAAAAATTCATTAAAAAAATCAAAACCAAACAATTGCATCACAAAGATATTTTCTTTGCATTGTACATAGCATTTGAATTGTTCAGATTGATGTTGATACTTGAACTAGTCTAGGTAAAGTCCGAAGATTGGAGCTTGGTTGGATCTTAATCCACTTAATCACATGAACCTTCAAGGAACTGGAATTGAGATACTTCAAATCTGCTAGACTTAATTCTTTGAGATCACAAGACTTAGTTCAGTGTCATCTTCACTATCTAAGTAGAATATTTTGAAATACATGCATGACTCTTATCGATAGTGACCTAGGTTGCACACTTGTGCTTTACACTTTCTCACCTAAGTTTGAGTGGTAGAGGGTTGGATTTGCTGACATGAGATATAAGCCAATGGAAACATCGGAAGTCACACATTTGTGGCTATTGTACTCCAACTTGATCCAATAACGAAGAGGTCTAAAGATTGCAATAATGCTTCAAAAGAGGGATAGTCTACTAGCTCAAAAGGAAAAAGTCCTTATGTAAATGTTGTTGTATATAGTATTCAAAAAATAATAATAATACATGCATATTCAAAAACTTCAAAAAGAATAGATGGGCAAAACCCAAAGAAAAATCAATCATCGTCGGAGCATGTATATATAGTGAATAAGAAAGCTTGAGCTTTAAAGTCAAATACATGTGAGATTGCAGATGGGTGACTTGGTTACATCGGTCAAGTATCCTATGATAGGTAGCTACACTGGCTACCTTCCATTCTCTTCTCTACCTCCTCTTCTTGAGCCGATTACACTTGAACTTAAAAGGGAATACCCTACTTCTCGAGGAAAGAGTTGTTTGATTAGGGAATTAGAGTCACCATGTCGGAGAAAACTGACTTTTACCACTTCATGCGAGAGGAGCTACCTATCACTGGCACTGTACAATATAGACTCATAGTCATAAAGGATTGTGTATGACATCGACTAGTTCTGACTAGGTTTTTTTAGGAGACTTCAGCAGAGTTTTGTGGGTCTTAGTGGATGTTGTGTTTCAAGTATAGTTTCCAATAAGGTTCTAACTGCACCAAAAGTTCCAAAGATCCAATTAAGCTCCAATCTTTGATATTATGAAGACAAGTTTGAAAGTTAAAATCAATCCAAGTTATTTTTATTTCTTTTCTTTATTTCCTTTTTTCACTTATAGACATAAGTGTTTGCTAAGGACTAGCAAAGGCAAGTATAGGGGGGGTATGAATCTCCATTTCCACATTTATTCTTTTGTTTTAACCCTCATACCTGATGAGTCTGCATTTCATCATCTTTATTCATATATTTTAGCTTAAATCCCTTATAAAATACATGTATATATTGATAAATCTATATTCTTACTAACTTGTATTTATGTGTAAATATTGTACATATATTATTATTCTAACCTAAAACAAATAAATAAAGAAAAAATAAAGAAAATGATAAAAAAAGAGAGATTGTATATATGTAATTGATACAAGCTGACCCGAACCCTGAGAGAAGGTCAAGACTTGACCTAATCGATCAGGAATAAAGTAGGGCGAGATAGCGTCTTTAATCAGAAACTCCGAAAAATGTGTTTTATAAATACTTTTCATTTCCTTATTTATTATGTGTATATTTGTATAAAACTAACACTATTTTATTTGCATAAATTGACCTTAAATTAAATAATTTTCAAAACAAAAGTTGTAAATAAAAATGTCCTTTGACTATATATATCTATCGCGTTGTCGAGCGAGGTTTCAAAGCAAGCAAGGAAGTTTTAGTAGAAAGTGGCTTCAGAGAGAGCTCTATCAGCATATCACAGGCTTGTATAATCGGAACCGAGTCAGCAGTTAGTGAAGAGGAAAGAAGGTAGTCCATTGCATAGGATGTTGGGCATGTTGCTTGCGGCGGGATTGAGGTCCGGCTAAGAAAGACTAGTTCTTAAGGGCACATCTCAATCTCGTCTTGACTGCCTATACTTCCATAAACCTATCTTTCCTTGCGCTTCTATAATCGTAAAATGAATTCATGTACAAAATAAAAATATCCACATACGGAAAAAGCCACAAAGTAATATTTGAAGACCAATTCCGACTCCATATGAAATCAAATTGAATCAAACTCACTTCCATCGTATTCTAAATTAAATTATCTTCAAAATGGCAATAGTTTCATAATATTTGGAGTTGTGGTTTGGAAGTCAATTTTCTGGGATAGCTTTTAAATTTTAACCATTTATTTATTGTATATATTTATCCATTTTTATTTTTATACATATTGTAAATGTAAATAATTGTAAATATTTTTAATAATTATTTAAAATAAAATAAAAACATAAAAAATAAAACATAAAAAACTAATTCCCTTATTTAACTGTGTATATAATGTACTATACGTACATAGTATAGGTATATAGTTGATATTCTTAAATAACCACCACAAAAATGTAATAATTGACATTTATTATTTAATTAAATAAAGTGATGAAATTAGTTAATAATTTATTTACATGGATAATGTAATTTTATTCACCATTAACCTCCTCCCTTCTTATCCTCTCTTTTCATATTTTTAAATTCAAATTCAATTATTTTTTTATTTAATTGGCTCCTCCTCCCTCATTTCTCTTTGATTGGTGAGAGGAACCTAATCTCCAAGAGCTTCTTGTTGTAGAAAGGTGTCTAGCCTCCGAGCCTTTCGGTGATAGTGAGTCGGCCTTCGTCAAGGTCAATACAACATTATTCGCTCCCACGGTGAGATCCATTTTTTCTCATTTTTAATCTAGGTTAATCGTAGTTTAATTTTTACTTTTTTATTTTCGTTGTCATTTTTTAATTCTAGATCTTAGTTAATCATTTTTAATCAACCATCACGATTCGATATGCCCTTGATTTTGATTCCATCACATTTTCTCTATCTCATCACTTCACATTCTACCTCATGCAATCTTTCAACTCCGATCACGCACGGTGGTCGGAGACATGGCTTGGATCTCTCATTTCGTCGGATCCAAAACCATTCACATTTTCCATATTTGATTTTAGATCAAGTCATCGTGCTCGAGTCAAATATCATTTTTTATCTATATTTTATTTGCTGAATAAAAAAGATTAATTGAAAATACAATTGTTGTTTTTAAAAATTAAAAAATCATTTGCTTCTTAAAAAATAAAAAAAATAAAAAAATCCTATAGTTTAATTTTTTATAATAAATAAAAATATAAAAAAATTATACAATCTCTTTTTTATTATAATAAAAATAATAATAATAAAAGTGGGTAGCACTATTGTAGCTACTGTCGCTCCTCCTCCGTCGCATCACCACCACCATCCGCCGTAGGAGGTTCGTCGCCCCGCCATCGCCACCTCCAACAGACCCGTCATCCTTCAGCGATCGCCACCTCGTCTGGAGCGACCCGCTGACCACCATGTGAGGGCGTGTGTTGCCCTCCTTCTCGAAGCCTCCATCATCCTCTGCTCCTCCACCTGGGAGGAGCATCTTCGCCTACGTCCGCATCACGTCAGACCACCGCACCCTCCCATGCGTCCGCAGATCCAGCCGCCCCACCTCCTACTTGACCATGCCGGATCTGCCCGCAACTAGTTCTTCTGACCGCGCAAGCCCTCATCCATCGTTTGCACCACTACGCGAGCCCCACCTTCACCTTGCCCGCATGTGATCTGCAGAATCGCCTGCTGCCAATGAGCCACCATCATCGTCGCCCTAGTCCTCTTGTCGCCCCTGATCACCACACGTGCCACTGCCAGGAGGGAACCCCTCTGCTTTTCGTCGCTTACAACCACCTGCGAGCCCGCGCTCGCGGACAAGAACACCTCCACCGCCATACCGTGCACCTCCTCCGTTTAAAGTCGCACCACTGCCCGCGCGCCCCTTGCTTGGTGACGAGAAGAAGACGGTGGCACCCCCTTTCATTTTGGGCGTGAGAACAAACCCTATGGGAATTTAAAAATATTATAAAAATTGTATTCAACCCCCTAGAACTTCTGCAATTGCACGTTCAACCTGGGTAATTTGTAATTTCCTCCTGTACTTTTTTCTGTTAAATTTTCATGCAAGAACTTCGAAAACTTTCATGTCAATCCTTGTTTATCCAGACTTTGATTTGCTTGCTTGTTCTTATCGAAATACATGTTATTTATGTTCAATAAATTCTCAAAAAATTAAGTTAGATCTTGATTTGTTTTTATTCATATATAAAAATTTCATTGCATTTTATTATCATTTTATATTATCAAAAAAATCAAAAACATCACTTTTTTTCCTTTTTTGAACTTTAAAAAATCATAACAATTCAAATATCGCTTTATAAATTCTAAAAAAATTAGATTAGTTCTTTTTATTGTCTTTTAACTTCTTTGCAAATTTTGCATTAAGTATTTTTAAAATACAAAAAATCAAAAAAAAACTCAAAATCTTAAAAAATCCTATAAAATTACAAAAAATCAAATAATAGTGATCTCAGTTCTTATTCGTAGGTAATTTCCTTTAGTTTCTAGGAAAAATAATTTTCATAATTTTCATATTTATTAGATATTTTAAATTGCAAAATAATCTTATCTACTCACTATTTTATTTTTTCCTATTTTTATTCATTTTAAAAATCCTAAAAATATAAACATCTCTGGAAAATTACAAAAACAGTAAAAAATCATAAAAACACAAAAAGGTTTTCTTTGGACATTTTTGTGCATTTTTGTCATATTTGAAAAATCCAAAAAGATTGCATTCCTTTCTGTATGAATTTGCTTTGAATAATAAATTAATTATTTTAGAAAATTAAAAATTTGAAAAAGTAAAATCATTAAAATTTTAAAAATTAGAAAATAGAAAATCTAAAATTTAAAAATTAGAAAGACAAAAATCCTACAAAAACTAAGCATAGTTTGCATTTGAGATTTCCTTCTTTGTTTTAATTGCTTTTTTCAATTATTTGAATAACCCTCGGGAATTGTAGCCTCCCTGAGTTCAATCATGTTAGTTATACAAGTAAATCAAATAGCGAAATCCTCTTGCTACACACATTTTTTGTAATTAATTTAGCTTGAAAAGAAAATATTTTTTGTTGAGGGATATTTGGGTTGCAACGACAGTGATACATTACACTTTTTATTTTAATAAATTCAAAAACCCTTAAAAAATCCCTTCTAAATAATGCCCTAGCTAAATGCATGTAAATAGCATTACTTTGAATAAAAACTACATTTATTGTGTATTGTGTAAATCTGATATAAAATATTGTATTTAAAGTCAAAATAATAGAATAAAGAAAAGAAAAGAAAAAGAAATGAAATACTAAAGGTATTGAATGAACTTAAGCCCCGAGATTTAGACATCATGATGATGAGGTGATAAGGAATAAAGTAGGGGGTTATAAGGGCCAATAAATGCAATAAACCATAATTTTCAATTCCTCAATAAGTCAATTTTGGGACCTATTTTATTATTTATTATTTATACCTCAAATCAACAAACTTTATATATGAAAGTTGTAATAAAAATACTTAAAAAAATACAAAAATTATTTCACATAAAAATAATGTATATTGTGTTGTCTACACTCAGAATAAAAATCCAAAATCCCAACTTCACGGACCCATATCTTCTCCA
The DNA here is from genome assembly GCA_037367405.1 of Ottelia alismoides. NCBI lineage: Eukaryota > Viridiplantae > Streptophyta > Magnoliopsida > Alismatales > Hydrocharitaceae > Ottelia > Ottelia alismoides. The sequence goes on from JAZKJV010004755.1 coordinate 132,837, forward strand.
TTATGAACTCAAAAATCACCAAAATCACTTTCATTTGTATATAACTTTAAATTAGATATTTAATGAAGTGGTTTCGTTTAATTTGGAGTTAAGATGTAAAAGTTAATTTTGGATCCCCTATTATAGAAAATACCTGAATAAAATAATCAATTTATTTATTCTTTATATTTTTCATTATTTTATACTTCTATAATTTTGTAATATTATTCTTAACATATGTACATAATTAGATTAAAATAAAACCATTAAAAATAAATCAAAATAAATATGTGTACCTATATAATAAATAACTATAATTAATTAAGTATACATATAATACTGGAAAAATAAAATAACATTATATTTATGTAGGTTCGTTTGAGTTAAAAATATATAAATAATGTAGATACAATAATAAAATATAAAATAAAAAATAAAAATAATATACATACTTTATAGATAAATAGACCTGTAATTACACTTGTAAAAAGTAACTCATAATAAATTAACCTGTAAAAATAAATAAAAACCGATAAGAATACTACATAAAATAATAAAGATTTTTTTTGTTTTAACCTAAATTAAATAAGCCATTTATTATTTATTTCGAATTCTTTTTGAATTTCTTTTCTATTTTATCTTCTAGTGGATTACATGGACCAATATGGATACAGCCTCGGTTGACCTACCGATCAACTAAGACCCTTGCAACCCTAGGCCTTGTAACCTAGCGAACTGGCGATCTTCATCAATTTTCCACATGCCTCCTTGCATCTTCTCGGATAGATTCCTAAAGCAATTTTGTTCCTCAATCATCCGTCTATCACTCATGCGTCACTCCTCGATCGCTGGAATGCTCTAGCGAACCCTAGCATCAATCAAAGACCCTTTGTATAAAATAAATTTGTCAGCCTCCATTTTGAATTTGATCTCACTCCTGCTTTGAAATCCTTGAGTTTCTTGGTCTCTGAAGTAAATGGTGACAACAACGTCTTCACCCTAAAGTTTGGCATGGAGGAAGAGGCAGGCCTGTAAAGATCCGAGTGTCATCAAAGTAGCTGGTGGAGCTCCTCCTTGGTTCCCTGCTTCATAGGTAGAACCTCAGTTTTTTCTTGCATTTTTTATTCTTAGCCTTAAAATTAGAGTAGATTAGCTATTAGTTCTAGTTAAAATAGCTTTCTATTTTACCAAAATAAAAAATGTAATTCGTCGGAGCTAAGCTCCGACGAACCTCTCCATCATTCTCCTACTGTTGTCCACCATCGCCAAGACATCCACATTATTCCTCCTCATATTCCCTTTGCCCCAGGCACCTCCAACTAACCTGATTTCAAAATCCAGTCACTGAGGATCACACGATCAGGATCGAGGATCTAATCTCGATTGCCTGCCTCCGGAGCTTCAACGTCCGCTCTCTATGCGACACGTGTTTAACTGGATCGATCTGAACCATCCGCTATCACGCATTAGGGGGTAATTTTGCCATTACCCTCGTATTTTTGTAATTTCTTTTTCACAATTAAACTTTCATCGGTGGTGTAAAATATTCTTGTTATTTTGCATTTAGACCCATGTACTTTCCATATCTGCATTTAGGTCTAATCCACGTCGCCTTATGTGTTGTGCGCGTGAATGGACTTGGTATTTTGTACCTAAGCCCTCGACCTTTTTGTATTTCCTTTTAGTCCAAGTTTTTGCAATATTAGTATCATATTTTGTAGGAAATTTACATCAGACTCTCTTGAATTTTTTATTAATTGTAAAAATACCCCTCCAGGTATATATTATTGCAAATATTAGGGTATTTTACATTTTTAACCCCGTACTTCTCTAAGGTGTTTAGAATTAGTGTCATAACTTAAGATATTTGCAAAAATACCCTGCTAGGCTGCATTTTCTTTTTGTTGTTTTTTTTGTTAAAAATAGCTCATATGCTCTAAATTTCGTAGAAAATTAGAATAAATATCTTATATATTATTATACCACATATATTGTTATTAAGGTATTTTATTTTTATATTTCTATTTATTAAAAATTAAAAATATAGTTATTTTTCACTATCTAGCTTAAAAATATAAAAATATTTTGAAAAATTCCAAAAAATGCATTTTTTTTGTTATTGTATTTTACACCTACAAATAGGGGTGGGTATTTGACTGGTTTGGGTGGATCTGGGTTATTCGATTTGGGTTGCGAAAATTAAACCCATCATCCAACCAATTTAGATTGGGTTGAGATGTTTGGGTGACCGATTTGGGCCGATTGGGTTGGGTGAAAAATCAAATTACCCATTTGAAAAATCTTGTTAATTGAAGGTCGGGTAATGATGTGGCCATTCATGTACGAAAAAGATGCCAAAATAAGCATGTAGTAAGATCAATAGATAAGAAGGTTAGAGGAATCTGTTCAACGTGGATGAAGAAGGTTGGGATATGTTTAAGTTGATATGGAGCTGTTTTATAAAGACTATGGGATTTTCAAGAATAATTTATGTCACCTGAAGTTGAAAGGGATTAGAGTATAGCCGTGCCGGAATAAGGAGGCTCTCAGTTGTTTATAGTATAATGATAATATTAAGGATGATAGAGAAAATATATATTGAGTGCAACACGTAATAACAACTAAAATAATATTTAGTGAGACAAGGTTGTTAAAAAGTTGATAACTTGGATGGGAGAATCCGAGTTGTACATTAGAAATATATATATATGAGTTTAGATTTATTGATGTTATATATTAAGTACATATCGATTGGGTTGGGTGGGATTAAACCTTTTATCATTCAAAGAAATAGCTTGGGTTATTTGGGTGAGTTGGGTGGAAGACATTAGATCCACCAATCGGCCAAATACCCATTGAGCAGATATTGTTTAGGTCCAACCCGACCCAAAACCCGAATGACCCAAATCATTCTGATTCGTTTTCAATGATTTGGTTGGGTTATATGGGTGGACCCATATAGTGCCCACCCCTACCTACAAACAAAAAATCACTAAAAAAATTCAAAAGAAAATGCATGAAAATTACAAACCTCCTCTAACCCTAAAAAGTTATAAAAAAACTACAAAAACCCAAAAATTGTGTTTTTTCTGTATTTCTTTATTTTATTCCCTATATATAAATTATTTTTTTAAATTTTTGAGATTTTTAGCGATTTTTGAAATCCTACACAAGTCGAGTTCCTTTTATTCCTCATTGTTTCAACATTTTTATCTAATTATAATTATAAAATTGCAAAAATCCGGAAAAATACTAAAAACATATAAAATTATAAAAAACAAAAAAAATATTTTATTTCCTAATTACTAAAGTATTTATAATTATTTTATAAACCTACAAGTCCACATTTGATTATATAGTTATAATTACTTATATCATTACTATTATTATTTTAATTACTAAAATTCCAAAAAATGTTAACTTAAAAAAATAAAAAGAATTGTACCTTATGGTATTTTTCCATTTTTTCCTTCATTTTATATTTGCATTGTCCATATTACCTATATTACATACATATATTATATATAACTATTTACAAAGAAAAATAAATAAAAATAAAAAATATACAAATATATAAAAAATATAAAATAAAAAATCCATAAAGAAATATAAAAATAAAAAACTCCAAAAATTAAATGATTAAAAACCCATAAAAAATAAAAAATCCTCAAAAACCCAAAAACACTTGTTGTGTTTTTAGCCAATTATTGGTGTTTATCCCCCCGTTCTCCATGTGTTCAAAACTCTATACATACTTCCACTATACATCCATATATAGGATTATAATAAATTTTGACCCCTCATTTTGATTATTTATTTAATTGCTTGCATGGATTGATTGTTGAGTGACCACAGGTTTAGTGAGTGGTCGCTTCAGTGATAGTGTAGTCCACGTCTTATGTAGGCTACATGAGACCCTCAATAGATCCGTGCCATCAAGCATTCACGTTTTTCAAAAATCCCAAGGAGATTTGCTTCAACGATAGTGTAGTACATGTCTTATGTAGGCTACATTAGACCCTCACTGGATCAGTGTCATCAAGCCTTCGCGTTTTTCAAAAATCCCAAGGAAATTTAGTCACGAGCATAATGTGTGACTTTGGGCATATTACAATCGCACCCTTGAAATTTCAAATATTAAGCATACTACAATGGTAAATTACAAGGAGATCCCTATAATTTTGGAAAATTACATAACAGTCCTTCCAAAGGGTAAACTTGCAAAAATTCGAAGTCCCTAAATTTTGTAGAATCATATCTTGAGCAACATTTGCCAGATTCCAACAAACTTGGTATCGTTTTGAAGGCTACTTGATCCTCCATATCATAGAATATTGTGATATGTCTTTGGATATATTATTGGATTACTAATTATTCGAGGAGTTTATTTGATATAATGAGCACTTATACTTCAGTTATTGATGTTTACTACTCAACAATTAATTGCATAAATCAGGGAATTAGTTTGGGACATTTATTGGGATCTAGAATGAAATTAATTACATATTATCTTTGAATGAATTAAAGGGGATGAACTAATTGATAGGGTTGGGCATTATTTGGATCAATCCGAATAACCCACCCAATTCATTATAAATGGTTTAAATGGATTGGGTTATTTGGATTTCGGATTAGATTTAACCCAATCCATAACATTTAATTGATTTATGGTTTAATTGATGGGTTTGATGCAGTACACCCAACCCACCCGAAGAACTCGAATTGTCTTATGGGGTTGAACTTAAATAACCTACCCATATAATAAATGGGTCATATGTGGCTGCCCCCTAGGGGCAGCCAACATGGTTGCCCCCGCCTTATTTGGGTAATTTTTTTTATTTTTTTGAAAAATAATACCATGTACATTCATCCTTATATCCCTTCTATATACCATTCGAATTTCGTCAGAAACAGAAACTCCTACGGCCTCCATCCGGACAGTAATTTTTTAACGGTAACAGGATTTTTTTAAATCGATATCATCGAGATGGAGGCCGTAGGAGTCTCTGTTTCTGACGAAATTCGAATGGCATATAGGAGGGATATATGGATGAATATACATGGTTTTATTTTTCAAAAAAATAAAAAAGAGGTCGAAAAATGGGGCAGCCATGCATTTTTTCCATAATAAATTAAAAAAACCTTACTTAAAAATAAGAAAAACACATGGTCCCATGTTGTACATGTACATGAGTGCATCATGACCCTATTGTGGCTATTGCCCTATTGGTTTAGGCTTGTGATTTGGCCTTTGACCCATGCCTACTCATAATAAAATTAAAAAAAATCCAACTTGTTGTACAATGTAGTACACCTCTCGTGAAGACCAATCCATGACAGCATGACATGTTGCTTGCACTTGCCGTAATAGCATTGCTCAAATGCACGATGCCAATGGCTGGCACATCATATAAAAAACCAAAAAACCCTAGTGGTACTATCACTAATCGTACTACATCTCCTCGTGACTCGAGAGGACTTCTGTATCTGTAGCCATTCCCCATTCCTCGATGCTATCAGACTATCACAATGACTATTGTAAACCCCTCATTCTCCTAATTTCGAAGGAAATAAACCAACAAAGAGAAGATCCGACAATGACGAGGAGGGGAGTACAAATCTAATGACGATGGTGTGTCTGCTCGATTCATCTTCCCCGATTGATTCAACTTCCTTCTTAGGTACTCTTAAACACATTGCATGCCCATGTTGCTTGTGCGTCTGTGGCATTAAACCTTCCGTGTTCTACGCTCTATCCATCTTTCTGTTCTCAACATTCTGTCCTCGATGGTGTCGACGCGAGCCCTCGAGTCGAGGCCACCAGGAAGGCAGATATCCTTGCTTCGTCCATTGGAAATCATTGGAGTCGCAATCACAATTCATAAGGACCAAGGTTGTTACATCCATACTCGTGGACTCACTGGACTGGTTGTGGTTGAGTCTAGGTAAATATTCCTTGCTTTTTGACTTAAAAAAAATCTTCATTGCTTTTATATTTATTTTGATAGCAATAGCATATTGCAAATATTAAAAGAAATTGAACCAATAATGTCTTTATTGAATCTTTTTTTAGATGTGTTTCTGTTGTCATAGAATATAAACGAAATTGAACATAATATCCTTTTTTATAGGATTCCACTAGTCAGTTCTTAACTAAATATTGGAATAGAAATAATATAATCTATATATCAACTGATGTATGATGTATTACAATTTTATATTTGAATTCTAATTAAGTTTTTGCACGGTAGATGACGGCTAACGTCCCTAATTCTAAATGTCCATCTCCACACTTATCACATGATTTTGATTGCGATCATTTTCCAAGTTCTTTCTTTGTTGTTGAGGAATATCATACTACAATTGAAGATACCATGCACATGACTAAGACTCAAAGGAAAACAATGAAATCTAGATCTAGTTGCTGGAATTATTTTACTACTTTCACTGATTAAGAAGGCCACAGAAATGCTAAAGTGCAATTATTGTGGAAAAACTGTAACATCCCGAGCTTAGGTCTCCGGTCCGTTAACGGAACATTACTGGCCCTAACAACGTTTTGGGATCGGGCTCATGCGGACCCGATTAACCACTCCAAAAATGCTTAAGCCGGTTGTTCGGTAGTAAGCTCCTCACTATTTATCCCACCCGGAAATTTTTGTTTTCCACGGTATGGGACTTTGTTTGGGGTTTTTACAACCTCCCCCACTTATATTCGCAACGTCCTCGTTGCGACATGGCACATCACTTCTTCACAGTGACAGTGGCGGCTGCACGCTCCGGGTAGCCATTTCCTCCAACCTCTTGTAGGGGCGGCTCCACCTCTCGGGTAGCCCTTTCCACTGTCAGAGGGCGTTCGGCTCTGATACCATTTGTAACGTCCCGGGCTTAGGTCCCCGGTCCGTTAGCGGAGCATTACTAGCCCTCACAACCTCTTGAGATCGGGCCCATACGGACCCGATTAACCACCCCCAAAATGCTTAAGCCGGGTTGTTCGGTAGTAAGCTCCTCACTTTTTATCCCACACCGCAAAAGGTCCCACACCGTGGAAACATGAAATTTCCGGGTGGGATAAAAACTGAGGAGCTTACTACCGAACAACCCGGCTTAAGCATTTTGGGGGTGGTTAATCGGGTCCGTATGGGCCCGATCTCAAGAGGTTGTGAGGGCCAGTAATGCTCCGCTAACGGACCGGGGACCTAAGCCCGGGACGTTACAAAAACATATTTGGTTGATCCTGGAAAGTATGGGACTAGTAACTTAAATAGTCATGCGACAGCTTGGAGTAGAAATCCTTATAATGTAGAAACCTCTCAAAGTAGATTGAATTTTCAATCTCCACTACCTGGAGAAGCTAATGGAAAGTTATCTTGTTGGGGATTTAATGTCGAAATTGTTCGAAAAGGTCTTGCAGAGATGATCATACTAGATGAATTGCCCTTCAGTTTTGTGGAGAAACATAGTTTTAGGAAATTTATTTCACTTGCATTGCCACCCAGCTTCCATCTCCCATCTAGAAGGGCGATCACAAGAGACTGTTTTGATATTTATTTGGCTGAAAAGAATAAGTTAAAGAAGTTCATCAAAGCACAAGATATGAGAGTAAGCTTGATTGCTGATACTTGGACATCGTTACAGAAGATAAACTATATGACTCTCACAGCCCACTTTATTGACGAAAAATAGAACTTACAGTAGAAAATTTTGAATTTTTGTCCGATCACTAGTCATAAAGGTGATGATATTGGTGAATGCATAGACAAATATTTGATTGATTGGGATATTGACAAAAAAAATTATGTTACAGTTGACAATGCATCATCAAATGATACAACTATAGCTTATTTAAAAAGAAAGCTCAACCATTGGGGCACAAATATGTTGGTTGGCCAATTTTTGCACATGCGGTGCATTGCTCGCATACTCAATCTTATTGTCACAGATGGCATATGCGAAGCTGGCACTTCTGTCTCTCATGTTCGTGGAGTTGTTAGATACATTAGGCAATCCCCTAACCAGCTTAAAAGATTTAAGGAATGTATCGAGTTTGAAAAAATTGAATCTCAAAAGATTGTGCATCTTGATGTTCCAACAA